>JAZGTI010002442.1:0-36356 GCA_036877585.1 Botia kubotai
TGAATGCTAAACAATTCTAAAGTGGAGTTTAGGGTATGGTGAAGTGTAGAATAGCTTTTTGATAGATTAACTGCAGTTATAACATATAAAATCTGTTTCCACAGCCTCTGTACCACAACTGTGCTATGAGGGTTCCACAGTCAAAGAACCAACACAAATTCTGAACTTCCTGAGAAAACAGGTAGAAATTCATATGCACTCACATATATTTTGAATGTTATGCTCTTTATATGTGGAATACATTAGGTATAGTTGTTCAAGACCCTGACACCAACTTTTCCAGAGAGCTGTGTAGTAACTTTTATGATTTAAAGGGGGTTATGTTAAGTAGGTTTTATACTAAAGTCTCAAAAGAAATGTGGCTCTCAATCCACACAGAGATTTAATGCTGACTATGAGTTGACAGCTAAGCAAGAGGCAGATACAATGGCTTACATTGCTCTACTAGAGGAAAAGCTTCGACCAGCTCTGGTAGGTGCATCTGCAGTTCATATACTGCTTAAACATTACCATTTTTTGCTTTTATTGATTTTTTTAAATAAATTGTTTGCTTTTAATTTGCAGCTGCACACATTCTGGGTGGATGCAGAGAACTATGCTAACCAGACCCGGCCCTGGTTTTCATCACGTTCTCCATTCCCGCTTAATTTCTTTGTACCAGGTCGCCAGGCCAGCTTGGCTCGGTCTCGCATCTTGCTGACCAAAGGAGAGTCACCATTGCTTAACATCACAGAGGTAGAGGGAAAGGTACAAGTAAATACACATGTCCAGTCTACTCCTACTACTGTATCATTACTTTTTTCATGTCTAGGTGTCAACAATTAAAACAATTAAAATTCCTAGAGCATCAGTTTTGCCCTCATAATAGAAACTTTGTGTGGATTTCCAGCCCTCTACGAACACAATGAAGCTTAAGTCACCATTGGCTAGAAGTTTTTTTTACTAAACTTTTTACATGAACAATGCAACTGAAAAATAATGTAACTGCGAGCTTTAAAACAGGTAGCTTTATACTAGGCATACTAAGACTAAGCATGATGCCTTGCCCATTAAAAGAAAATGTCCTGATGCAGTTAGTTGAGGCTCCAGTTGTGTCCTTTGCTGCATGTTGTATTGATAAGAGAGAGACCAGTTTGATGCAGAGGGTCTGATAAATGGAATGACAAGAAACGAGAGCTTTCTTCCAACATGATGTTTTGCATAGAGTTTGTCATGTCATCAGATGTCATGTACATTAATTGTTTTAAGAAATCAAAAATGCAACTCATAGATACCAAACATACTTACATGTGATCTTGATTAACTGAGTAAGACATTTATTTAAATGTGCACAGATTAATATGTGTAAAATATTGAAATGTATGTGTTTATACATTTCCATTGCATTCTCAAGTGAATATATACACAAGTAAAAGTAGTTTCTTTGTCTCTTTCAAAGTGAACAAAGCGAGAGTAAATCTCTACATTTCATTAGGTAAGTCTTATCTAGATGCTCTGCTATAGGTTGCTATGGTCTGGTTCTGCATCTGGGTGTTTGCAATTTGGGGGTAGTTTTACAGATACCCCAGAGAATAGTTAGTTGTTGAGTTGATTAGTTGTTGAGTGAGCTATATCTAGTTAAATTAATGATATACAGCTAGTTATTATGTGTCTGATATGTTTCTGGATCTGTTTTACTACACTTACTAATTGCATAATGACTTAATAGGAAATTAATAAACTAGTTAATGTTACCTATATGCAGTCGTGAAAGAGAAAATATAACAAACAAGGCCACTTATGATCATTCATGATGCACACTAACCTGCTGCAAAAGCACATCCACTGTGCAGTTGAGGTGACTGGGTATATGAGTGGCCCACGGGGATTTTATTACTTGTTGACGCCAAAGACGGAGGTGATGGGTAAGTTGCAATGTGAGCATATTCTATGTTGGTGGTTTATAAGCACCAATGTAATGTATTTCAGGAAAAACATTTAACTTAAACTAAAGGAAAATACATATTAAATGTGATTTAAACATAATTTGTATAGTTTACCTGATGCAGCATAGTTGATGATAACGCTCAAGTAATGCACCTGTCTAGTGAGTGTTCCTAACCCTCTCTCACCAAACGCTACATCACCATAGCTGTGTTGACCGTCTGAACTACTAACTCATACTTGCCCTAGATCAACAGAAAAAACCACTTCAGAACTGCAATCTGTCAACAACTGAAGACATTTGCCAAGGCAGGTGGTGCTCTTTCCATAGCCCCGACAGTGTGTGTCAGTTGCAAGCAGCACCAAAGCATGTGTTGGATGCATCCATTGTGACCACAACACCTTTCGAGACCTGTTCTAAGGAGACCCCTGACCATAAAAATTACTGGTCACATGGTCACATGATGTGTATCATAGTGCCATGCTCACCTCTTGGTGCTGAAGCTAAAGTTGAAGCATTCTCATATCCAAGCAGAACAACAGCCACTGAGGACACCATATGGCCCAGTTAGTTGTGATGTAAGCGTATTCTACCTTAGCAGTAGGACACCACTCTAACGTATTTCAGGCTCTCAAAAGTGATCCATTTTGGAGATAACAGCAGGCTCCGTGCTCAGGCCACAACATTCATTTATTCAAATTTCCATAAAAGCCATACATATAGAATTTTATGAAAAGCAAAGTTTGCTTTATGTGGTGGTCTTTTAATCTCAGGAATGCCACGCTTGTTGGCAGATGGACCGATGCGGAGGTGTATTCTTGAATGGGAAAGAATGTTTTTTTTTGGACCTGCTCAACACCTTGTGAATTCAAAATACTGTTTATAAATACACAAGCGAAGGCACAATTTCTTTTCCCAAATTCTCACACAAATACACTCCCCTAAATTGATTCAAAATGTTTTCATGTATGTATTTATCATTATTTAATTTCTCATAAAAATTGGTGAATGTTGTTACATATATTAATGTATTGTTACCTGTATTTATGGATTGTCCTTTCTAGCCAATCCCTTTGAGCTTTTTTGTTCAGTGATAAAGACACTGGAGGGGGGAGTTGGGTTAAACCTTCCACAATGGAGTTGGTTTCTGGTTTGTAGTTTATGACCCATGAAAAATGCTTCAGGTTTGGTCATACTAAGAGCTACACTTATACTATTTTGTCCGCCTGAACCAACAGGTGCTTGCAGACTAAATTCAGAAGAACTGTGGCAATGTCTCCAAGATGCATGAAGAAACATACCTTAGAAACTATGCAAGTGTACCTAGGACAAAAGTTTTAAACACAAAGGGTGGTCACACCAAATATTGATTTGATATAGTTACTACAAGTTAAAGGATACATAAAATCTATGACATGATTTTTGGAGGTATCCTTGCTTTACAGTATTACACAAAATTGTTCATGGTATAATAGCTTCTGAGGTAGGTTTCTTTGAGCGTCTTGGAGATATTGCCACAGTTCTGTTGGATTTAGTCTGTATCAGTTTTTTGGTTTCTTTGTGTAATTCCATAGAGATGTGATAAGGGTGAGATTACATCTCTATAGAGTGCCAACTGTTGTCAGACTCATGTATACAAAAATCTCACTGGATTATAACAGTTAATGGCAAAAGGAATGTTTGGAAATGTAAACTGATATTTCCACCTGTCACACAGCAAAATATAAAAATAACTGGTTTTAAATAATTTTTGGAGTGCCTTAAACTTTTGCATAAATGCTGTATGTATAATGGGGAAGGGCTGGGATGAACAGTTTTTGCATTCGTTTGACTCTAAAGAACAAGTGGTGTTTGCCTTCTCCCTTTTATACCCAGATATCCAGGGTAGAGATTGGCCAGCAAGTTCCATTTGCCAATTTTCATTGGCCTTATAGGCAATTGGGGCTCTCAAGGGAGAACCTCTAGTGTCAGTACATCAACACACGTCGGAGTGAATCACAGAAAGGGAACCATTTATCTTTATTAGAAATGCAGATCTGGTGGAGATAGAGGGTTTAAATCAGAGATGGTCATGAAATGTGCCTTGTGTGATGTTGCATATGTGATGTCAATGTAGAAATGATATGGTTAGTAATAGTATCTTTTACTTGTTTGTTTTAATTTTTGCATGTTTTTAGATCTACTCAGAAGCCAAAGAGTGCCTGAATTTGCTTTCACATAGACTTGGGAGGTCCCACTACTACTTTGGAAGCACGTGAGTTCCTTACATTACAATACCTTACCCTGTACCTTACATTAATGTAAAAAGTCTCTATTTTAGCAAATCTGGGTTTCATCGAACACACACAAAAGGGTTTGCGAGGTAGGACCCGCGTTAATATTAGAGGAGCTTTCCAGTGCTAGAGAGAAAGAGCGTTAAGGCCTAAAGCCAGACACAGAGGTTGGTTTATGAATAGGAAAAGCTACAGGAAAAATGTTCCTGTAGCTCAGTTGGTAGAGCATTGCATTAGCAGTTGAGTTGGGCTTGAAATCAGAAGGTTGCTGGTCGATTCCAGCACTGGGGGGTTGCAACTGAAAGGGCCCTTGAGCAAGGCACCTAACCTCCAATTGCTCCCCGGGTGCAGTAATTGCTGCCCACTGCTCCGGGTGTGTGCGTGTTCACGACTTGCAGTGTGTGTTCACTCCTCACCAGTGATGGGTTAAATGCGGAGGTCACATTTTGGATATGGGTTACCATATCTGACAAATAGGTCACTTTCACTTTATTTCTTCTTGATAAGTAAGAAATGTTGGTTTTACTTTGTTTCACAGAACTAAGATATGCTGTATTTTCCTTCAATATGCTTGTGTGATCTTTGCTGGGTAGTTTTTTGTATTATTTTTTCATTCTCTTTAGCTATGAAGGAGACAGATGAATCGTCAGTGTTTTCCAGAAATCACTTATTGCACATTTAATGTTTTTCTCCAAATCATCACAGTCATCATCATAGACACCATCTAGACACAGTAAAAAACTAAGTGTGAAAAAAGAGTATATCTAATGAATCAATGAGTGACTGAGTTGTTTTTAATGTGATTGAGTTTTCAGTCCATGTTGTAACATGTAAAATATTGGATAAGATTGAGCTATAACAAAATAACACAAAAATGGAAAAAAAGCTGCCATGCACATTACGTACACATTATGCAGTACATCCTGTAAGGACAGAGTCCACCCCACTATAAAAAAAGGTGGTGAGGACTGTAGCAGACATTGTCTTTCTTCACACTTGAGGAAATAAGTGAGGAAGCGTGTGTGAGTAAGTGCGCAAGTGTGTGAGAGAGAATATGTGTGTGCGAGTGTGTGAGAGACAGGGAGAGTGTGTGCGTGAGAGAAGGAGAGTGTGTGCGAGTGTGTGTGAGAGAAAAAGAGTGTGTTTGTGAGAGAGAGCACGTGCGAGCGAGTGAATGAGCGAGTGAGCGCATGCATGTGAGAGTGTGCGTGCGAGAGAGAGTGTGTGCGAGAGAGAGTGCGCGTGCGTGCGTGTGAGAGTGCGTGCGTGCGTGTGTGTGTGTGTGTGTGTGAGAGAGAGAGAGAGAGAGTGTGTGTGTGTGTGTGTGTGTTTGTGTGTGAATTTTGCAGTGGTCTCCTATTTTTTCCAGAGCTGAATGTGCACTATACATATATGCACATATATACATATAATTAGAGATGGGTATCGTTAAGGTTTTAACGGTATTTACTACTTCTATCGATACCACTTATCGATTCGGTACTTTAACGGTACTCTTATCTGTATTTTTTGTTGTGTTTTTTAATTAAAAAACCGAAACAAATTGAGAACAGAAATAACAACACTTTATATTTAAATGTAAAATAATTATCTAAAGATTAGAAAACACCAATGTTTGAGCAAATATCTATTACACAAACAAAACCTTATGTGATGTTTATGTCGTTATTTTAACATAGCATACATACGTGAGGAGGCGGATGATGAAGTAGAAGCTAGGCAGTCGAAAACTTTGCATTTCTCTATCTGCACATAATGCACTTTGGCTAGATGTTTTGATAAATTGCTTGTGTTTCCGCCATTACAAGCAAAAATCTTGTTGCACTTGTTGCAACGAGCATTGTCCGTGTTCACACGGGTGAAGTGTAACCGTACTTTGGATCGTTTGGCTCTCTCCGCCGTCGTCACTCCATAAGCGCAAGCTCTCTCGTGTTGTGTGCGCGCAAGCTCTGTGTACTGCGGAACAGACTACATTTCGGGCGTGAGATTGCAAATAACGGCAGTGCAGGCGAATAACGAATATTATCGCAAATTACAAAAGGCTGGTCAGGTAAAAAATGCTAGGTAATATTTATTTAGCAATAATAAATAGGAAATTTTTTTTTTATTTCTCCAGTACCGACAGCAGAACCGTTAACGTCAGAGCTTATCGATACTTCGGTCTTTTATAATTAGGCACCGGCACCGATTAAGTACCGGGTTTCGGTACCCATCCCTACATATAATGTGTGTGTGTGTATGGTATGTATGTAATGTATGTATGTAACCTCAGAAACCTCAGCCTTTTTTAAAATTTCCACATTTGTTAAAATAAACTATCGGTCAAACTGTAATATCTGTTTTATGATTAATGTTCTGTATGAGAAATGTCTTTAACTAAATGTTTTCTTTAGTTAAAGGGTTTTCTGTCTTTCAGGCCTACAAGCCTGGATGCATTTGTGTTTGGTCATATTGCCCCTATTCTTAAAGCCCCTTTGCCAAATGGACAGCTTCAGACACACCTGAACCTGCTTGGTAACCTTTGCCAGTTCTGCAATACCATCCTTAAAAATTACTTCACAGATGACACCACCATGAAGATAAAAGACAGTAAGTAAAATAAGCACTTCCTATTTTAAAAGGATAAAATCAGATAAAACTACATAATGCTATGTTACTTTGGCTGTCCTCTGAATCTACTTGAGTGTGAAAACATCTGCTTTCCATTGTAATCGGTGTTCTGTATTTTTTCTTTCCATCTTGCTAGACTCACTGATGGCTACCCATGATCCTGTTGATGCAAACCTCCAAAAACTGACACAGCTTGTTAACAAAGAGTCCAACCTTATTGAAAAGGTCTTGGCAAGATCTGCTTAATTATTTGTGATTTGTCAATGAAAATTGTCTACATGGTAAAGGGTGTGAATGCACCAAAACCACACCCATATGTGTGTGTTAGATACAACAGATCCAGTTTACTTCTTAGATCTCTCTTTGTCTGTCAGGAAAACACATTTTGTTTGTTATTTAAAATTAGTCAACTTTGTTAAAAGTTATCACTTCCATCAGCCAAAGAGTTGAAACCGTTATGGAGGGGAAAAACAGCAGGGAGGAGACAAGGTGACAATAGAATAAATTAAGCAGTTTATTTAATAATCTTAATTGTGTCTGTCTTTCTTACCGACATAGATTCAAGCAGTTTTACAGTATTATACCAAGAAGAGCATTGGGTTATATAAGTTACAGCTATGCAACAATGTCTTGTGATATTATTGAAAATCTTGAGATGGAAACACCATCTGTGCTTGTGAAGACAATAATATGGCTTCTCGAAGCCATAATTTCAGTCACACAGGTTGCTTGTAGAAAACTCAAATGATTGATCCTTTGTTGTTGAACATTTACTTAAAAACCATGGGTGCCAATGGGGAGCTGGTCATTCCTTTGCTGCTAGAAAAACTGCCACTCTTCAGGGACAGCGCTACACTATATTGTTGAATCTGGGGTTTTGATCCTATATCAAGGTTATCAACAGGTCCATAAGAAATCTGCAAACTTTCACGTTTTTCATAGTTTGTAGAGTTTATTAAAGACCAAAGGAGTGGAGCACATGCAGAACTCTGTAAATTATAGGTGTTCAGATAATGTCCACGCAGATTCGATGCGGCCCTGGTTATCTGTGATATCAAGCATATGTTGGGTAATGAGGGTCTTTAGTTGGTACTTAATGGGGTTCAGATATGGGCTTTGTGAATGCTTGTAAAGTTCTTTCACATCTGACTTTGTAAATATTTACTTTTTGGGAAAAAAAGTATGCATTCTACTAAACATTTTTCTGATTACATGGCTCTATGCTGAATTTTATGCACGTGTGTAATGGGTGGGTTAGTAAATCTCCAAAACCGTCAGTCCTTTTAATTAGAAGTGGGTGTTTACCCAAATTAGGGCATGTTGTGTATCTAATTTAAAGAGTAAATTCAGTTATCTCTTTTTAACCATGTTTAAAAAAATTTATTACTGCTGTCAGTTTTAATTGTATTTATTGTAATGTATGTTCATGTAACAGATGGATGACAACCTTCGTAGCAGTCCACAGCACAAACCACACAGAAATGAAGCCAAGCCCTCACTACTGGCCACTGGGAGGAGCTCAACCCCTGCTTGATAGCCTTCTCTCTCAAAGACTCCAATAAGGAGAATGATGTAAAAGATTAAATGTAAATGGCAAAAGATCAAGTCTATTATATAGAAGCATATATATATATATCTTATGTTTATAAAATAAAACATCCACAACTGTGCATTTAACCAATCTGTCATTTAGAATGTGGCAGTAATGGAGTCAGCTGTAAGATTGCAATTTGAATGTCACATGAAAGTTATTACAGCCCACTTCTACTAAAAGGAGAAAGGAGAATTTCCTTTTTTGTTTGGCTTTACTCAAACTAAAGAATAATGAAAACATTTAAACCGCTATTTTTTTCTAAAAAAGCCATTAATTCATTGTAGTAATGTCAGTGTACATTGTAAAAAGCGAGTCAAGGCACCAATCTTTGTGTACTGTAACATCTTAGTTTTAGGTGTCTTTATTAGTGACATTCAAATTGTAGAAAAAGATAATTATAATAAAGACATTGTAGTAGCAATGTTATTTCATTCTCACTTTGCCTGAAATTACATTGATTTTACTGTGAAATTACACAAAGGTAAACCAATATTAAATTAACCATGACATACACGGTTCCTTCCATTTAAAGTTTTTATTACAACTTTCAAACATTTCAAAACACCCAAGTTATACTAAAGAGGCAAGCTATACTTAACTGGCTATATATTAATTCGGCCCAGTCATTCTCAAAAAATACAAATATTTAAGACTAATGCATACCACTAATAAAATTAAAAAATAGAATACTACAAGATGTGTTTTTTTTAAACAACATAAGTGCCTGAGGTGAGAAATACACTGACTTTGAATACAAAACCAACACGACAGCTTAACACTAGCAAAACTAGTTTCTGGGGAAATTCAAAAGCACATCTTCAAAAAATTATCCTTCCTTTTACAAGACTAGACACCTAATTATTCCTAAAATCATTTGACATGCTTGACTGCATAGCACTGAACAACTTTTCTTGCAAAATGTGGTTTATTATCCAATTAAGAAGGAATCAACATAAAAACCACTTAAATCATATCACACTAGCCAAAAAAAACCCCTAAAACTAGCAGTGCTTGAGAAACTCTGGCACGTCCATGGTCATTTTAAGATCAAGGTTACCCGGCTGCTCTAAGGAAAACACAGGGTAGCAGGGCTGAGTGAAGTTATGCTGAAATGTGCCCAAGAGCTGTCCATTTTGGGCATTGAAGAAAAAGAGTCTGCGCTGGTTGTAGTCCAACAGAGTCCCAATCCGTGCAGGCACATCCATAACAAAGATGTCAGACTCCACAGAGTCATGAAGCAGCTCAAACCTGCAGCTGTAGAGGAGGATTCAGAAGTACTGAACATAACCATATTACACTTGAGGGGCAATATAGTTTTGAAATAACTAGATCTCTGACTAGAAAGAGGAACCTCTACAACATAGTTCTTTTACCTGACATATTGTTTATGGTTTGCTGGCCAATACAAGTGATTGTTGACTTTTCCCATTTATTTATTTAGGTATACAATGTAAACTATTAAAGACAGCATACATTTAATAGTAACAGCACAAGCCTGACTTGGTGTATAAATAAACCCAAATTATTATTTAACTTGTTTTGTCTGTTGGTTGGGACTTCACTTTTGGTACCGACAGGTTGTGTAAGTACAGCACATATTCTCTAGATTTGTAAAGTGGTTGTCCACTTTAGAGTGTTTATTTATTAAAAACTCATGCACATTTATTTGGAAAAATGATAAAATAATAAATAAATAATAATAATATACTGTAAATTCAGCTGCATCACGTACAAGATACCTTATAGATGTAGGTACACAATGCAAACACCAGGAGGCACTGTTCTCCCGCAATGTGCTGGTTTGAGATCCTGTTTGATATGCAATGCCAATACAGTAAGCATTACATCTGGACACATCTGTTTCCCAGTAGTAATATCCAAGAGATGGCAAGAGCTCACCCATAACAGCTTGACATCTGACATAAGGAAAGAACAAGTTTAAAATAAACTAGATGAGTATAGTAACAGAATATGCCCTGTGCAAGCCGATTACATAACATTAAATAATGTGTTTGTTAAACGTTTGTTGACAGTGAACTTTTACAATTCGGAAAATTAATGTTTAATAACGTACTTACTCTATGGTGGAGGATAGTATATTGCAGGGATTATGTGGGTACTCAATGGAGTTCCTGTCTGCTGAAACCTTCAACACAGTGTGGGCTATTTCACTGAGTAAGTGGAATTTTGTGCCTTTAAATTTAAGAACATCACCAAATATTTTAAATGAATTTGCTTAAATACCACCACAAACTTTGAAAATAGCTTATTGTAGGTTTCTGATACATTAAGCAGTTTTACACAGCACACATTATGTATCTGTACCTGTTGTCATGTATCTTTATAGTATCCTTATAGTGACACTTTGGTTTCTATTTCTGATGCTGTCAGGTGCTTTGAATTGGCCATGTTCTCAATCATTATTTAACAGAATAACACAGCACTAGAGATAAATGTACTACTAAGACTATATACTACGACTCCATATTATAATGAACCATACTGAATGAACCACATTAATACATTACTAACTAAAAAATAAAATGTATTTAACCTCTGGTGGAGATAAGGGCAGCCTCACTCTGCTCACTGGCCCCTGCGGCATTCACTGATTTGATGTAGAAGAGGTAATTTTCACTTGGCTGAAGAAGGACCTTTTGCTCATAGCCCTTAATCCCTGATATAGATCTGTGTTAGAAGAGTTTTTAATAGATGCAATTATACACTATAACATTAAAAGTTCAAAGTATCATAAAGGTTGAAAACTTTTTACTATCTAATATGCAGAGACAAAAGCAAATAAAACCATTTGTATGTTGATTTCTAGTAGACAGTGGGAAGGACAGTAGGACACTAGGAAGACAAATACTGGGACTGTGATTCCATTAAAATATTTTTCTGGAATAATATATGTAAATGTGGAAATTATGCCAGTGAGTTTGGGGCAGGACTACCAAATAACACCATCTGGGGGGGATTTTTGTGAAATCTGAAAAAAATAATTTAAAATTGGGAGCAACTTATTTTGCAGAAGCTACACCACCAATAAGTGGTCATGACCATATTTGGCATCAGTTCTGTTGACACCTAAAGCTTTTCTGCATGTAGAAGACTAAGTATATGACTGGCCTGCTTTAACTTTACCTGAGGCCTTCTCTCTCACATGCATATTGGCGGCAATACTCAAGTGTGAAGCTATCCACAACACTGGGCTGAAAAGCACTCCAACGTAGCGTCACGGAGTCCCACAGAACTGTGCACTGTTCGGTCTGAATCACAGGGACAGAAGGAGCTGGGGGACACATTACATTGAGTAACTATTTTACAACATGTACAGTGACAGGTAATTGTTAGGTAATTTAAATTTATATTTAATATCATAAACAGAACCATAAACAGAATCATTCACAGACTGATCCACATTGTCATCTCATTATTACAGGATATATGGCATTTATATTACAATATGATCCAGTTGCTCTCGCACTATCATAAAAGGCAAAGGGGATTTACAAAGTAAGAAACTCACCAGTTCTGAAGGTTAGTCTCTCACTTGGCATGCTGCAGCCCGTGTAGTTCACTGCCATCACCCATACTTTATAGCACTTATCTGGTTCCAGCTCTTCTAGATTACAGTAGCTCTCCTTCACAGTTACCCTGTACTCCTCTGAGATAACTGCAGATGAAGTTTAATTAAAGCATATTGTTTAATTATGCATATGCATGATCTCACATTACATTTACATTTTATGCCTTTTGTTAGTTTTTATTTGTTAACATTTGGTTACTGAAGGTTTAGTCAAGAATATGGTTTATCATCTGTTTTTCAGGAAGGAGTTTTGGTTTTACCTTCTGTTAATCAGGGAAAAGTTTTGGTTTATTCTTTTCTTGGTCAGGTAAGAATTTTGGTTTACCCTCTGTTTGTTAAAAAATAGTTTTGTTTTATCCTCTGTTTATCAGGGCAGACTAAGAGCAGAATGTTAGCAAATAAGATGTTGTCGTCTTATCTGTCTGTTAAAAGAAATCCATTAGAGGTCAAAATGGTTAAAAAAAGACATGCCAGACTAGTTTCAAAACTGAGAATGATGGACTAGCTACGCCTTTATGGTCAGACAAAAAGTTAAATTCAGTGCTGAATAAACACATGTACGCAAAATTAGTGACAGAATCAGTCTGACAGAAATCTGATACAGACATTTGGTATCACTACACATAGGACATGGTATCTTAAAGAATGTATAAAGGTGTTAGGGGCTTGTATTAGAAAGAAAAACATAAAAGGCATTATCTGCTGTCACAAAGAATTTAGTTTGGCTTTGACTTCAGAGCAAACTTAGTGCATTTCAGAATTAGAGAAACAAAACCGCGCTGCATGCTCGTATGACATCTCTTAATGAGAAGTTTGACCATAACAGGACTTTATCAAAAGATGACTTGAAACATCAATTAAATGTATATCCTGACTTAACAGTCTGTATTTAAATGTATGATTGGTCTATTAATGGCAATACTGTTTTGATTGACAAACCTTATAATGCAGTAAGGAACCCATAGTCCCATAGTCCAGATACATAACAATCTAGGTTCTGAGGCAATGGAGAGACTTGCTCAAAATTTGCCATCAGACCTTGCTAATGTAGTTTAGTATAGAAGGGAGCTGTTCAGAAACATGTAACTCAATTCTGAGTTTAAATGTGCCAATGACTTGAGACAGGAAGTTTTAAGAGTACCAAAGGACATTGTTGGACCAAAGGCTGACTGGCCTAAAATTACTAGTTGTGTGCAAAGAAACGATGATGACTAGAGTGAATATATTGAAAGGTTATTTCAGTCAGTTGAAGCATACAGTAGAATAGCCAATAATCCTGAAAAGGTAATGGATGGCCTGATGAATGGCCTTTCATCAGAATACAGAAATGCTTTGCCTCTCCTAGATCTTACATGGTCTACTAAAACCCATGAAGGAATTTGGGCATGTTAGCTTCTTTAGACTCTGACATCAAGACAAAAGTTTTGCCGCAACATTGCAAATCACATCACAGATTTTATGACTTTCTTTAATAAGTAAATAGATACTTGCAAAGAAAAATCACACCAGACAGTGTATCATAGTTTGCCCAAGGAGCAACTTCAGTCATTCCCTACTAATGTCAGGCTTCCTGTCTAGTCATAGAGATTGCATTTTGCCAGGATCCTGACACAGTCTATGTTATGTGTCAAAGCTTAGACTCTAGTCTAGACTCTGGGTGTGCGTTATGTGTGGAAGCACATGGCTCCGTTGTATTTACATCTGCCATGTTCTCTCCAGTCTTACGTCATCACCCTGCCTCCATGTTTCCTTGGTTCTGTCAATGTCTCGCAGCTGTTCATCATTGTTTCCCATTTGTATTTATTGCATAAATACAAATGGCATTGCTTTCCACCGACCCTCCTGGAGGAGGGCAGTCCAGGAGCCCCAGGAGGAGGAGCAAGAGGCGTGAGGTGGCTCTTACTCTCCTGCCATTCCCCACTCCAAAGTCTGGTGAGTTTGTCTCAGTGTTTGTTCTGTCTGTCCCTGAGTTTGTCAAATCAGTTCTAACCCCTGTTTCGTCTGAGTCTGTGCAGGTGGCAGCGTCTTCCGCCCCGGCTCAGGAGGAGCCTGTATTGGCAGCTAGCTCCTCTGACCTCCTTACTATCTGGGAAGCTATTGCAACAGAATTCGCTGCCCTGCAAGCCTGTGTGTCTGTACCCCAGTTAAGTCCGGAGGCGCTCACCACTCCAGAGCCCGGTCCAGAGGCACTTACCTCTCCAGAGCCTGGTCCGGCGGTGGCGGCATCCACCTTTCCAGGGCCCGGTCCAGCGGTGGCGGCATCCACCTTTCCAGAGCCCGGTCCTGTCATTCCAGAGACTGCCCAGGCAGTGGAGCCCGTCATTCCAGAGTCTGCCCAGGCGATGGTGCCCGTCATTCCAGAGTCTACCCAGGCGATGGTGTCCGCCATTCCAGAGTCTTCCCAGTCGATAGCGTCCGCTATTCCAGAGTCTGCCCAGGCAATGGTGTGTCTGTCCCGGCAGTGTTCCGGTGGCAGCATCCACCATTCAAGTGTCTGTCCCGGCAGCGGTGTCCGCCCGTCTAGTTCCTGTCTCGGCGGTGGCATCCACCCGTCTAGTGTCCAAGGCGCCCGCCTGCTCTTCGTCCAAGGTGCCCGCCTGCTCTACGTTCAAGGTGCCCGCCTGCTCTATGTCCAAGGCGCCCACTTGTCGTGTTGGTCTGATGTCCTTTCGCTCTGCTCCGAAGGCACAGCACCCAAGGCGCCAGGACCAGGGTCCACGCCAGGTCCAGGGTCTGCTCCAGGGCTCCCTCCGGTCGGCGTGCCGGGTCTCCCTTCGGTCAGTGTGCCGGGTCTCCCTCCGGTCAGCGTGCCGGGTCTCCCTCCGGTCGGCGTGCCAGGTCCAAAGTCAAGAGTGGGAGGTCCACCTCCTAGGTCCTGGCCGACCACACCCATGTGGACTCCCAGTCTTGCTTGTCTCCCAAACCTGTCCTCATGTCCTGCTACCCAGACTGTGTCTCTTGTTTTTCCCATGTTTAATGGTTCAGTTAATCCCCTTTTAGTTACCTCACCTATGTTTAATAATTCTGTTAACCCCCTTTCTGTTACTTTACCAATGTTTTTTAATTCTGGGGGGGGGGATGTTGTGTCAGTATCCTGGCTTTCTGTCTAGTCATAGAGATCGCGTTTTGCCACAAGCCTAAAACAGTCTATGTTACGTGCCAGAGCGCGGGGCTTAGACTCCGAGTCTAGTCTAGACTTGCGCTCTGGGTGTGCGTTATGTGTGGAAGCACATGGCTTCATTGTATTTACATCTGCCATGTGCTCTCCGCATCATATGGTCACAGGGATCCCTCAAGGATCAGTCCTTGGACCACTTCTGTTCTCAATTTACACAACATTTTTAGGTCCTATTATACAATCACATGGCTTCTCATATCCCTGCTATGCTGATGACACCCAGTTCTTCTTCTCTTTCCACCCTGATGATCACACAGTAACAGCACGCATATGAGCCTGTCTGGAAGACATCTCGATTTAAATGACAAAACACCACAGACTGAACATCTTGCCTTTCCAGGTCACCCTACTGCCCTACACATCTTTGCAGTCCAGCTAGGCTTTACAACCTTAACCTTGGTGTAGTCTTTGATGACTAGCTGACATGCTTACCACATTGCCAAAACAACATGCTAATGTACATTTGCCTTATATAACATCAGGAAAATCTGGCCTTATCTCACTGAACATGCGACGCGTGTAATGATCTTTCAAACTCTGTTTGGTCTGCTGTATCCCTCACTATATTGAAGATCTTCCACAAGTACCTGACACGAATATGAATAAAAAAATTGTAAAATTCTTAGTAAAATTGTAACTGTATGACTGATGTTATTGCCTCCTTATGATTTATCACTTCATTGTTTTCCTCACCTTGTAAGTCGCTTTGGATAAAAGCATCTGCTAAATGCCTAAGTGTAAAGGTAATTTAAATGTGCTGGCTCCTGAACGTCCTGTAGCCAGCAGGATCTGACTATATCCAGACCAGATAATGAAGAGATGGGATGGGACGACTCTTGGGACCAACCGACCCAGCTCTAGTTTGACCTGACACTTGTCCCTAATTTTCTGGTTCAGCTAGATGCTCATCCTCATGCCAACCTGGATCACCCAGCAAGTGGATTGTGATAACCTTATTCCACCTTCCACATTTACCTTATCTACAGTGAGATTTTTTGTTTCCTACATAGTCACAGCAGTGTGATATTATAGTTTTGTTACTAAGGGTTTTGTAAATTGTTAATATTTCTTTTAATATAATGATCTAATTACAGTCCTAAAGACTACTATTTCACCATTTTTTATCCCATTGTTTTTTCACTACACAATATTCAGATGTTTTATGGTATTACTGCAAATTCTATACTCTTGTTCTAAAATTGTAAATATTTTATTATTTTTTCCAAACGCCATGTAAGCTAGAACAGCAAATCTTGTTCCCAAGGATGTATCAATAAATATAAGCTTCAGTTTATACAATAATAAATTGAAAATCAGCTGAGATATACCCTTGCATGTGTCACTTATTTGGTTCTTTCAGCACTGCAAATAGACAGAGATTGCTGCTGATCAACTCTATATATATAAACCGATTGCAATCTTAGTATCCCAGTTAGTTTTACTAATATACATCTTATATGGTATAATTGCAAATTGTATTGTTCGTTATATTATGTATTCTGTTATACATGTTTGATATTTTTTTTGTTGATATTGTAAAAAGCACAATATCAATAAAATTTAATTGATCAGATAGTAGGTCTCAATTTGGAAGAGATTGACATGATCCTAGTCAGCCATTAGGAGGTGCTACAGTGATTAAAATCCAAGTAGTTTATCACTCCTTCACAGTTTGTCGTAGCATCAAGATTTTATTTCCTTCATGAAACATTACCCATTTTTGATTTTTTTGTATAACCTACACAAACTACTTCTAGGTTTTCGACCAATTGGAACCAAATGAGTGCAGAAAGATTCACTGGAGTCTAAACTTGCGAAGAGAATGAGATATTTTCACCAAACTGGTACATGTATAGGAGACTCATCTGTTGTCATGTTTAAACAATCACAGCGATTGGGGACATGGTGGTGCTATGAAATGAAAAAAAAAACCTGAAAACAGTTATAACTATACAAAATTAGCATGCAGTGTCTTATTATTGTCTATAAGCACTTTTGTGTGTCTTGAAAACATGGCTGCCATCAGCTAATGAACTTTGAGCATCAATGAGACAAGGTTAACAAAGACCAATCAGAATAAAACTTTTTTTGTGCCTGTTTGACTCTAATAGTCTGTCAGAATTTTAAAAGAAATTATAAAATTAAATTATATCTGAATATTAATATGTTGGATCTCTTAATTTTTACCAACCTCTAGACCCACTGCTGTCAAACCAAACCGCTCTTTAAATATTTGAGATTATCTGAGATCCTTCTTTTGTGAACTAGTCCTAGGTATATTAATCAACATCAATTAAACCAGTACAGTACAATTCTCTGGACTCTTCTCTGGATTCTTTGCATTTGGAAAGCTACAACAGGGTCATTTAGGAAATGGATGAGCCCGAGTGTACCATTTTTTTTCTTAGATGTACATTGTCTCTTTTTTGTGGTATAAACTACTGTATGCCTTGAATTTCCTTTGGGATTAATAAAGTATTAATCAAATAACAGGGCCTGTCACATTTTCAGTGCTAATAATCCTTATTAAGAGTACGTTAAAACCATGCTCTAACCTCTTTGTGGCTCTTCCATGCAGTAGACTTGGAAGCAGTCAATAATATCATTCTCACTGACTTTCCAGTACACAGTGACAGAAGTGCTGGTTGCAGAGTTGGCCTCTTGTGGTTGAAGATGTGGTTTCTTAGGCACTACACAGCGAATGATAATTGAAGTTCACAAACCATGAGTGGTATTTATTTGCAATTAAAAATTAAAAATGAAGCACACCTGGAATGGCTTGTCTGTTTATCTTCTCATTGTTTCGTTTTCCCCGAGCGTAATCCTCTAAAACCAGCAGACCTTGTGGACCAAGTTCTAGTGACGTGGTGGATTCCAAAGCTGTTTTCAACCTATTTAACAAATGAACAAAGGAATCAATGAAGAGTAACACTGAAAATTACGAAATACTTCTGCAGTGTGTATGGGTATACTTTCATGCTGTAAATATTTTGATTATTTATGTGAACACTACAAACTCTTGATTAAAAGGTTGTTTTCAAAAACCCAATAAGGTGATTACATTGAACAAGTCTCTTTTTTGATTAATTTAATAGGCAGATACATTTTAAAGCATTACAATTAGCACACACTGTTAGTAAGCCACTCATGCAAAATAAATTCAGGCCATTCAGTTACCTCATATTGATATCTTTTAAAGACTGCAAAGGGTTAAGAAAACAATTTTGATTACATTACAGTGACTGTTTCAGGTACAGCTCATCATCTCTCTAAACAAACCTTAGCTAGTCATTTAAAAAATACTTTCTCTGCGAATATGACCTTCAGCCTTAGAAATCAATACATAAATGTATAAACTATGTGACCTATTTTGAATAAGTAAATAAACCAATAATGAGGGGCAACTAACAGAAATGAATTCAAGGTGGTCAGTGTCCTCTGTGTCTTTAGCTGCATTCTCCATGGTCTCCTTGGCTTTATCAATATTCTCTTGAAACAACACAATCTGGTCATAAAGCTGCTCCAACTTGGCTTTTTTCTGTTCCTCCATGGCCTGAGACATCTCATTATACTGCTCCATCAGCAGCTTTACCACCTCGTTGTTTTGCTCTTTTATGATTTTTTCGCAATCACTAAAGTTCTCCTGAGGGCCAGAACAATAAGAGGCACACATCAGTCACTGATAATTTTCTTTTGCCTTGATAGCATCCCTAAGCTGACAAAGCACAACAATACCCCCCATTTAGATGTTTACATTTTCTGAAAAAATGTGAGTGGTTCATGATTTACAAAAGTTGCCTCCACAATGCTAGTATGTGTGGTTGCCAGAGCATTAATATATGGTTGTTTGGGTGTTCTGAGTCGTGTAACATGTTGCATCTGTTAGGGTGGTGCAGGACAAACTTTATACACCAAAGTTTAAAATTTTGGGCTGGGGTTTGTTCATATTCCTGATCTTTAGTATAGGCACTATTATTAAGAATACTAATGATTACATTTCAAGCCTGTATTATTTGAAGTGTGGGTTGCATGTCACACTTGAATGTGTTGTAAGTACCTCCACTGTGTTGTATGCCAGCTCAAGCTCAGATACAAAATCCTCAATATCTTCTGATCTTCCTTGTAAAACTGAAATCCATTCACTCAGCTCATTCTGAAAATGTTATTACAGTCCATCAGATATACAGTACTTTATTATTTTGTATATCATGAAACTTTGTATATATAGATGCATGAGTTCAGGGCCTTGTTTAAAGCGCAAATATTCAGCCTTTATCTTAATTGATTTAGAACAACTTTATTCATTTTTATTTATATAGTGCTTTCTACAATATAACATTGCTTCAAAGCAGCTTTACATATGAATAATAATAAACACAGAACAAATGTCAGACATGTTAATGGTATTATTGCAAATAATATGTGTGAGATGTATAAGACTAATTGGGTATACTAGGTTTATAGTATGTTTATGAATAAAGGGTTGACTGAACAGATAAAACCACAAAAACATTAAGCAAGATTTGCGTTCTAGCTTACATAGAGATGGCATATAAAAGATAACATCTTATGGGTATAAGGGATTTGCAATAGTACCATGAACTACACACAACATGCAAAAGTAGAATACATACATACATAAAATATATACAATAAAAATATTAGAAGTTAACAATTTACAAAACCATAGGCTAAGTTAGACATCAGCAGTTTCCCAGCAAGCAAGCCAATAGGGCGACAGTGGCAAGGAACCAAAACTCCAATGATGTATAGTTGGAGAAAAAACCTTGGGTGAAGCCAGGCTCAACCGGGAGGGCCAGTTCTCCTCTGGCACGTTAAAGCTGCAATTTGTAACGGTCTTGGATACGAACAGTGTTAATTGTAATGTTATATAGTTATTTATTAATGAAAAACTGATGGTTGTAATTATATTTTGTAATTATATTTTATAATATGTTGTGCCAACAGAAATGTCGAGGCATAATGTTACTAATTGCAGCCATAACATCACACTGCTGTGACTAAGCAGGGAACAAAGTATAGAAACTACATATATAACAGGTAAACGTCTTAATCTTTTGCATTTTACTACTATACTATGCTAGGTAATGTCAAAGAGTATTCCTACACATCCATGTTTTAGAAGTATCGTTTTTTTTAAATCCCACTCTATAAAACACTTAGTTACACTTTGCATGTATCAAAATAGCCAATGCATACAATACAGAAATTTTGGCATGTTTGCAAAAAATAAAAAATACTTACCTTGAGGCTGTCAAAAGCTTCATCCATAGAGGTCATTTCATGGTTTTGGTGTTCATTGTTGCACAGTAGAATTGGACAACAACATGCAAGGCAGAATGCATCCTTTGGTTGTATTTCAATTTCCTCTTGATGCTCATGTTCCAAAATCTTGGCACCATTTAAATCCTCAACAAATTCAAATCCCATTTCCAAAGTTTGATCTGAAAGTTGACCTTGTCTATAGTGTTTCTCTTTATCCTCAGCTGTTGCTGATTCTGACTGTCTCGCCTCCTGTTCTGTGGCCATCTCAAAATCAAGTTCCCTGGCAATTTCCAGCTGCAGATCTGGGTCACAGCTAATGTTTGAGAGGTCCTCTTGATGGGCAAAACTTTGCAATTGTGAGAAAATACCTTTAGTGCTTCTTAGACTTCTACCTCTATCTATATTCTTATAAACCTTCTTACTGTTCTTTGGCTCTAAAAGTGAAACTCTCATTGCTGTTGAGTCTTCTTTATCATCTGAAGGATAAGGTGAAATGGTCTCTGGTAGGTATTCAATCTTTGCATTATTTAAATGTGCTTTCTTTAGCTTACACTCACTTTTTCCTGCTACCATTTCTGTTAATGCCACAGGTAACATCTTGTTTTCAATATCTGTTGTACTAATGTTTGTATCTGTCACTGGAATTTCTCTAGTTAAGAATGCATGGCTTGTGATTACATTATTTTCTTCACTATGTTCTTCCCCTTTTGCTGGCATAACAGGTAGTAGACTTACTTTAGGTAAATCCTCTGTGGTTTCTATTAGTCTCCTCTTTATTTCTGCTGGTTTCTCAGCAAGTGACTCCATTTCAATAGATAACACTTTTGCTGTCAAACTATACTGCTGACTTGAATCAACCATTTTTTCCCCCTCCATTATCCCCCTGTTCTCATCAAGTATTTCAACATAAAAAGGCTCTTTTGTGATGTTGGCCTCTTGCTTTGCTTCCTTTGTAAAATCTACTTTGATTTTCTCAGTATTTCCCAATTTATTTGAAAACTCACTTTCAATCACAGGCATATCAATATTTTGCTCTTGATTTTCAGGACTTTGCTTTACAACTGATACTTCATAGGTGGGCCTATATGCACCAAATTCCACCTGTTTGACACTTTCATTTCCTGTGCTCATTTGCCGTTGCTCTTGTTTCTCCATTATGTGTATTACTGCATTGCTTGTTACATCACTCACTTTATCCACATATATGGCAGTAAAATCTCCATTCTCTTGAACAAATGTATTTTTTTCAGTGCTTTTTGATAACTTGACCTCTTCCTCTACTTTAAAAGACGGTATTTTTTCAGCTTTCCCCTCTGCTTCGTCTAACAGAGGTTCTTTGAAGCAAAAAATCTCTTGAACAAATATTTCTGGTGCTTCTCTTTTAACTATTTTATTTATATCTTTATTAACATTTGTAGCTATATTCGGCTCTAAAACTTCGCATTGTGTCTTGGTTTGATCAAACTTTCCTCTGTTTTCTTTGGTAGTAATACTTGTTTGCTGAATTTCAACAACATTAATGGGTATAAAAACGTCATGTTTACCCACACCGTCCTCAGGTCTAACATTTTTTTCACCTGCATCTGATGCATCAGCCTGGATTTTCTCTGGTAGAATTTCAAATTCATCTTCAATCTTAACATCATACTCAGAACCATCTGGCATTTGAATATCAGCAGTCAGGGCCTGTTTTATTTGTCCTTGTTCACTGTGTTTTTGAGTTATCTGTTTAAGTTTATTGATGGTTTTACCTTCTGACTCAAGTACCTGAGCTACTGTTTGAGGTTGTGTATCATAAGGGTCACTATTTGTTGTTATACTGTTGGCAATGGCAGTAACATTACATTGCATTCCAAAATCAGTACCATTTTTTGCAAGCAAGTCTTCTGATGTAAGCGTTCCTCTAATGACCATTGCAATTCTTGGTTGCACTTCTGTAGCACAATGTTCCTGTGAACAACACCCTGTAGATTTACAATGCTCTTCACTGATACTTTCATTTTTATCCTTCACACATGATTGGCTGACAGATGCTTCATCGTTTTCTTCTTTTGCACTTGCTAAACATCCAATCAGTTCAAATTTATTTTGGGACCATGCCAATTTCCCCCCATGTAGCTCCTCTTTGCCCTCAGATACATTAGCAAACACTTGAGTTTCATCCTTCAAAGTAAATTTCTCTAGATAACCATCTGCATCATCTGAATCTGAATATCGCCTTTTGAATGACCTTTCAGAAACTATACTCTCTGTATCTGATAAGTCATCTTCTTTCCTCCTGTCTCCTACTGCATCCTCATAAAGGTCTGAGTAGTGGAAAGACATTGCTTGGGGCTCCTCAAGGAGAATAGGATCTATGATCTTCGGTGGTCCAGTGGGAAGGAATATAGGTATGAGGATGCACTCCTGACTTCCAAATAAGGCTGATCCACTGTCTTTGAGAGTTTTAGAACTTGTCTTTGTTGTATCATCACTGTACTCATGTTCTTGAGAGTCTGCATTATAGCAACTTCCATAGAACACTTCATCAAGATGTTCACCTGAGATTTCAAGATGTTTGCTACTGATGGTGGCAAAAACTTTATCATCAGAAGAATTATTTTTTGTGTCATTCTGAGTCACCTGAGATTCCTTTGGCTGAACAGTCAATTCTAGTACAAACCTTTGTGTCAATGTTGTACTATCACCAGGTCCCTGCTGATCTAACAGTGTGAATTTTTCAAGATAGTCCATGTGAGTTTCATCCTTCCTATATTGTTTATCAGCAGAGATCAGAGGCGAGTCCTTCAAACTCTCATTTTGCTTTATTTCCTGAATGTTTATCTCTATTTTCTCAGGAAAACTCTCTGTAGCTACATCTTCATATTGCTTAAGTCTGGATTTTATCTTAGGAGTGTCTTCCAAGTAGGATAGATTTTCTGTCAGTTTAGTGCTATCTTCCTCATCTACAGTGGAGAGTTTTGAAGGTACAACAATATTAAGTATTTCAAAACCCTCTGAAATCAAACAAAAAAGATTTTGATCGTTGTCCTCAACACACAGACCATCCTCTGTTAGATTTTCAGACCTGATGTTGGGCACAGATACCTCAGTCATTGCAGGTCTTTCCTCACCTATTGGACTTTTTGGCAGTCTAGAGCTTGATATTTTAAACCTGTCAACCAGCTTGCCTGTGCTGCTTGTATTTTTCCTTCTAATTTTTTCTTCATCCATTATGATCACAATATTTCCCTGTGTTACAGAACCCTCCATGCTGTATTGTTCTGATGGCGAGCTGCCCTCTGAAGCCCATGGCGTTGAGCATCTACTGGATGCAGTCTCCCAAACTATCCCACTGTCTTCACTCTGTATTGTCACCATGGAGAAGGATGGGTCCACTATCAGGCACTGGAATTTGGGTTTCACTGATGAATCTTGCACAACTTCCTTTAAACTATTAAAAAGAGATTAGGTCAGACATAAAAATACTGTAAATGTAAAAATACATTTTCAAGTCTGGCTGAGTTTTAAAATCTTAGCTGAAAATCATAAAAAATATATTAATGTAATTGTAATATAAAGCCAAAAAAATACTGTAAATGTAAAAATAAATTTTCATGTCTGAGCTGAGCTTTAAAATTTTAGCTTAAAATCTTAAAAATTGTATTAGTAGATTGTAGGCACAAATAGTACAGTGTCTGCTTATTTTTAAATTAGACTTAACAGTGACTTTACAGATTCTGAACCTAACGTCTGTTGTTGACTTTATAAAATGTTTTTTTTTACAATTACACTTGTAAAATTGTTTTTTAATATTCTAATCCAAGTTAAACATGGAAAAATAAAAAAGGCAATAAAGTTACAAACTAATTATAAAAAGGCCATTAAAAAAGTAAATTGGATTGCATAGAATGGCAGTGTAAAATAAATGTTAAACAACATTTCATTTGCTTCAGAATCACAAATGTTTAAGAAGACAGGACAAAAAAAATACTTTTATCCATAAGTTTATAACTAGACAGCAACCCGTATGAAAACTACCTATTGTGAAGTTCTTCAATTTCCTCTTCATCTTCAATATCGATAGTTTCCTCTATTTGTGGTGCTGCCCCTTCACATTCCCGTTTCAAAGCAGGATCCATTTTAAAAACTGAGCTATGACGTTATTTTAAAATAAAAAACAGTCTCAGAGAGTGCAGCTTTACGTTTGGATCATGTCTCATTTAATGAACTTCGCCTTACTCAGCGGTTGCTTTAAATAGATTACAAATATTCCAGAGCTCAAGGCTGTATAAAAATAATCACAGGCGTCTCTTTTTTAAATCCTTAATTAAAAATACTGTCTTAAACTTTTAAACAGGATCACATCAGTAATGATGTCTTAAACATTAAAGCTTGCATGAAACTGCAGCAGTGGTTCTCCCTGTAATATGACACCACCATTCCCATGAGATACAGAACTCTGACCACCATAGTGTCAGTTTTCTTTAGCTGAGCTAATTTTACTCTTACCACCCCCACCAGTAAGCAATACCAGTAGAGCAATGACAACATGAATTTATCCATTATATAATGTGTGAATAGAAGACAAGTAAATACAGAAAGCACAACAATGTTCATATTGACATTTTAATTTGCAAAATAAACATTTAAAAGACTACAAAATATGCAAAACATAACAGAAAATAAAGAACTATAAACAGATTCCGGTAAACACAGTCACTGACTTGATTTTTACAATTTTGGGTTTTTGACAAGAGGTTTTTTAGAAAGCTACATGAAGATTAATCAAAAGCAATGTCTGACCATGACATTTTACTTCTGTCACCATTTTAATTTAAATTACATTCAACAAACAAGAAAAATATTACCTAAATCCTAAGTCTTTGAGGGGCAGAATAAAGTTGAGATCTCTCCTCAGTTGCAAAACTTGATACGACTGCAAATTAACAATAGCAAGAGTTCAATAGGAAAAAACATTTTAAAACACTTCATGACCTTATTAATACAAATAGGATTGCAAAAATGTTAAGTTGTTTTGCAGACCACATTTTTTAAATTGTTATATATTTTACTTTCTAAAAAGAAAGTTTACATAAATTAGCTTTTGTTCTGAAAACCTACTATACTAAACATATACTTTTATTAATGTTAAAATTGTAAATTTAGCTATTTTTTCAACGAATGTGACTTAAAAATCAACAACCAAATTAACCATATCAACAACCATTTAAAAAATATTGTTTAAATAAAATGTCAACTGCATGAAGAGAGTTATGCAGATCCATGTTGATCAGTGCATTACTGACTTTATTAAATTATATGCCAGAAAGAGATCTTTGCTTTGCTTGCTTTAAAAATAATTATGTGCAGGGAATGTTTTGGTTACCATTGTAACCTCCATTTCCTGATAGAGGCAACAAGATATTGTGTACACTAGGGGTCGAATTTAGGAGCCAATGGGAATTAATGAGTGGAATTTGCAGATACAAAGTTATAGAAAAAGAAAGCTTGAACCACTCATTTAGGTGTGTGGTGAGAAGCCGAGAAGGTGTCATGTTAGTTTCAGCAGGTAGTTCAGCATTGTGTGAGGAGGGACAATAATAGTACACTTACAATATCTCTATTAGTAACCAGGATGTTCCCTATCTGTCATTCACTTCAACGTGTCGATATACAGACACTAAGGGTCCCTTTACAAAATGTCACATCTGCTGACTAGGGGTGTGTAACTGAGCCAATATCCGTATATGTATTAAAACAATAGCACTAAATGTAAAATAAGACACTCAAATGATCACAAAGTACTACTATATAAGTTTATGCAACTAATGGGAACATGAATACAAGAATCTTTGTTATCACACACACTAGTGTATCTGCTGGGAAGTGACAGCATGCCATTTTTATTCTTTTTAACTAAGGTTTGCAGCGAAAATAGTATACTTACTACCATCTACTATTAGTATAGATTATTGACACTATACCAACGTTTCTAACGCTAAAGCATATTAGTGCTCAGGTTTCAGCTGACGCAGCCTCATCAGACTTCCCGCTTCTAGAGAAAAACGCTTTTAAAAAAGATATAAATTGATTCACATTTTACTGAGTGAAATAAGCATATGACTCATTCGCAAAATATGACTTAGTACAAAACCCTTGTTAGGGGTTCACAGAGGTCAGACGTTTCTTGTAGTTGGCCACCAGGTTTGCACACATCTCAGGAGGGATTTTGTCCCACTCCTCTTTGCAGATCCTCCCAAGTCATTTTGAGGCTGACTTTTGGCACCTTACACCTCAAACTCCCTCCACTGAGACTGGCTAGGCCACTTCAGGACCTTAATGTGCTTCTTCTTGAGCCACTCCTTTGTTGCCTTGGCCATGTGTTTTGGGTCATTCTCATGCTGGAATACCCATCCACGACCCATTTTCCTGGCTAAGGTAAGGAGGTTCTCACATAAGATTTGACGGTACATGGCCCAGTCCATCCCTTTAAAGCAGTGCAGTTGTCCTGTCCCCCTAGCAGAAAAACATCCCCAAAGCATAGTGTTTCCACCTCCATGTCTGACGGTGGGGATGGTGTTCTTGGGGTCATAGGCAGCATTCCTCCTCCTCCTCCAAACACGGTGAGTTAAGTTGATTCCAAAGAGCTCGATTTTGGTCTCATCTGACCACAACACTTTTACCCAGTTCTCCTCTGAGTAGGGGGACATTGCAGGTGCTGCAGGATTTCAGTCCTTCACGGCATAGTGTCTTACCAATTGTTTTCTTGGTGACTATGGTCCCAGCTGCCTTGAGATCATTGACAAGATCCTCCAGTGTAGTTCTGGGCTGATTCCTGACTGTTGGCATGATCATTGAAACTAAAATCTTCCTGACTGACAGAGGATCAAATACATATTTCACTCATTAAAATGCATTTAATAAGTTATAAATTGATTTGCATTTTTCTTGATTTTTTTTTGTTTTTTGTCTCTCACTGTTAAAACAAACTAAAAATATAGACCATTTCTTTGTCAGTGGGCAAATGTACAAAGTCAGCAGGGGATCAAATAATTAATTTTTAATAATAATAAATAATTTTTTACCTCAATGTAGACACATCAAAGAGGATCAAGTGGAAAATATGTATAATTCAGTGTCTTAGTTGATTTCACTTTTGGCTTGCTCTGAATTGAGACATGCACAGAGATAGCAATGCAACAATTTGATTTGCGATTGTGCTGTGCTCATTTTATTCATAAAGACTGCACTCATTTAATAAACACACTCATTAGTGGGTAGTGATTTTGGAGGTTTTTACAGTGTTCAGAAAGTATTCACACCCCCTTCACTTATTTCATTTTTTATGTTGCAGCCTGAAAAACAGTTGTTTAAATAATTTTTTCTCATTCATCTACTCTCAGTACCCCATAAAAACAAAAGAAAAGAATTTTAGAAATGTAAATTTATGTAAGTATTTAGACCCTTTACTCAGTACTTAGTTTAAGCACCTTTGGCAGCAGTTTTTGACAACCATCTTTGCAAACCTGGATTGGGCGATCTTCTTTCCTCTCAAGCTCGCTCAGGTTGAATGGGGACTGTTGGTGGACATTTTGGACATTGTGGACATTTGTTGGTGGAGATGTTTGATAGGATTCAAGTCAAGTCTCTGGCTGGGTCACTAGGACATTCATAGAGTTGTCTCTAAGCCACTTCTGTTTTGTCTTCGCTGTGTGCTTAGGGTGATTGTCATGTTGGAAGATGAACCAGAGGTTCTGAGCACTGTTAAACATTTTTTCATTGAGGATACCTCTGTACGTTGCTCCATTCAGCTTTCCCTCAGCTTTCCTGTAGCTCAGTGGTTAGAGCATGGCGTTAACAACGCCAAGGTCATGGGTTTGATCCCAGGGATTGCACATACTCAATATATAGTGATCAATGTGTAGTATAATGCAATGTAAGTCGCTTTGGATAAAAGCGTCTGCCAAATGCCTAAATGTAAATGTAAAATGTCCCTCAACACTGACCAGTCTTCCAGTCCTTGCTGCTGAAGAACACCCACACAGCATGATGCTGCCACCACCATGCCACACTTTTGGGATGGTATTGGGCTGGTGACAGGTAGTGTTTGGTTTCCTTCAGACATAACATTTAGAATTGAGGCTAAACAGTTCAATTTTGGTTTCATAAGACCAGAGAAATTTGTTCCTCACAGTCTGAAAGACCTTCAGGAAACCAACAGGATAACTTGTAAATGAAACAATTAGGTGTACTTATGCATTATTGGTAGGAGCTGTCCACTTTTTTCTTTGCTGTCGATTGTTTCAGCCATTTCTTTTGTTATAGCCCTCCTGCAGCGTTCTGCAAACTCGGAGATCTTCTTATTTATGTCAGTCTTATGCACACCCCTTCAAGTTGAGTGTTACCAAATTATTTTTATAGCCCAGATCTGTTTCTTGTAACCATCCTGTCTCTGAGTTCTGCGGGCAGTTCCTTTGACTTCATGGCTTGGTTTTTGCTCTGATATGCATTGTCAGCTGTGAGGCTTTTTATAGAAAGGCATGTGCCTTTCCAAATAATGTAAAATCAATTAAATTTACCACAGGTGAATTAAATGTATTAAATGGAGTGGAATGGAGAGAAGGGGAGATAGTAAGTTATGTGTGCTTGATGCTCCCCGCTCATTGGTAAATACATTCCTTTAACACAATTTTCGATAACTCAGCACTCTGGGCATTATTCCCAGAGCAGGGAAAGGGCTTCATGCTCACGAAAAAATGTGTGTCCCTAGGTTCTCATTCTCATAACTATATAATGTTTTGCAACTGCAAGTTACCTTGTCTCACCCTAACCTGTTTGTAATGTAATATGAGGTGCACTGTTTGGGGGGGAGCGAGCCTGGCCAGCTTTGCTTCCTCTCTCAGAAGGCTGTCTTAGCTGCACCCAGTGGAATACATAAAGAAGGGAACACCCCAGCACTGGCAGGAGCTCAGCCGTGGGATAGAGCATGCATCGCCCAGCACATTCTCAGGGTAAAGTGTTGGTCTCCTGCCAGGATTGAAACGGTCTCCCCAGTCTAAAGGTGAAGGTAGGCGATGATGGCACTTCCGAGTGTATAAAGCTTTGCAATTTTATATTTATCACATTTATCCATTACAACTTTGCAATTCTGTGTGATTGTGTTGCTATTTTTATATTGAATTCTTACATTTATCCATTAAAACTATTTTACTGTTGTTCTGTGTGGACCTTCATTTGTTACCTTATTCTTTGACGAAAAGTGCACATGCCTCTTAGTCTGATACTTTTGGTCAGGCTTGATTAATCACTTATTAATCAAAACATTGTACTAATACATTTGGCGTTTGTCGGCAGGATTGAAAGGGGATTTTTGTGCACATTTTGGAGGAATAAGGTTCAGATATTTATTGCATATATATTTTCCTATTCGTTTTGCATTTCTGTGTATATAAATGTTTAAACGTAAGGAGAAAAGGGAGGCAGAGTCCAGAGACATACGAAGGGGCAGAGTTTTTCCTGAACAAGGTTCGGTTGCGCTCAAAGACGCCGGAACCTGTCCCCGGAAGGTACCGGTAACTTAAAAGTGAAAATTAAAAATTCACTAAAGTGAATATTAAAAAGAAGTGACTTTTGGACCCAAAAAAGATTCGCTATCGCTCTTCCTCCCCTTCTTCACAGTAAAGGGGTGTAAATATATGTGTATATAGTTATAGACATCTGTCTAGATGTTATAGTAAATATATGGTAAATTAATAATGATTGATAATAAATAAATAGTATAAGAATGGGTAGAAAATAAGAAATATTGATTAGATAAAATATATACATGCAAGTAGCAGGGCAGAATAAATGATGGATTGACGATTAAGAACATCCACAAAGCATGGTGCTCTGCAAGGGTGGAGGGACCATCTTTCTGATGCTGTAATGGCATTGAATAACAGCCCATTGACTCAAGGGAAAACCCTTCTCATGCGTTTAAAAGCACAAGTATTTAAGGTGGATGATTGTAAAAATCAACCAATTAGATTCTGGAACATACACCGAAAAGCTAAACTCCCAATCAGGGATGTGGGAAATGTTCTTAATCAACAAATAGTATGTAGATTTCATGTACTTCCTGTTATAGCAGAGATGCAATATTGGGTATTAGAAATTCAAGGGAAATGGTTTAATATTCATAATAATCATACTTATGATTTAGATGGCTGTGATTCTACTAATCAAGGTTTAGCATGTTCTTTAATCACTGGGTATGTTAATTCATGCGTCATTGCAGGTCAGGGGGTGTGCCAGTGGTGTCATTTGCCACCAACATATATATTATACGAAGTGGGACCCCATACATTGTGTATCCCCACCATGACTAGTCATCCTCAAATTAGCAGTGCAACGTTCTCTGGATGCTTAACAGATGTATATGTATGATATTGGCAAATCAAATCTTATTGGCTTACCAATCATACTAATGAACAGTCACTTACTAAAATTCAGTGGGTGAAGCTCTATTTTACTGTTGTTCTGTTTAAGTTAAAATAAGTTAATAGAAAGTTAATAAAAATGTAAGTTAATAAATTAACTAAATTGTTGTTGCAAAGGGTCTTAATACTTATTCCAATATGATATTTAAAATATTTATTTTCAATAAATTTACAGACATTTTAAAAATTCAGTTTTCACTTTGTCATTCTTTATGATCCAAGTGATGTTACATATAAAGACTTGCAAGCTACGGAAAAGGCATGGGAGGCAGTTTCAGCGACAAGATTGTAATATATACCAAACTCTCAACTGCACTGGTTTAGTGGGTGAATACTTTGTCTTTGTCTTGTCCGTAGTAGTAAATATGGGGCACTTTATGTCAAAATGATTAATGGGTTTGACCTTTGACCTCCCCCCAAGGTCAATGACCTTGGGTTGACCTTGACCTTTTGATTTGTCCTTGACATTTGACATATGTGACCTTTGTCCTGTATGTGACCTTTGTCCTGTATGTGACCCCGTACACCTGGAATGTGTCTAAAGCGTGTCCGCATCCTCGTGGGCCTCTTAACAGTTGTCAGGGTGTAAATCGCGCAAGGGTAAGCATATCCCCTAAAATTCTTTAGACGCTCAACAGCCCCAGTACACCTGGAACGTGTCTAAAGCGTGTCCGCATCCTCAGGAGCCTCTTAACAGTTGACATAGGGTGAAAACTTTGGCATCCGCTAAGTGTGCGTGCATGAATATAAAGGGCGGAGATCAGACAACGGACGCTTCGTACGCAGACATGGCCGGTTCAAGCTACTCTCCTAAAACCCCGCTAAGAGAATGGTCCAAAGAGGAGATGGAATGGTTGGGGTTGGTCTCCGAAAAAAGCGGGTGGCTCTATCAGTCTGACAAAGTTTCTTCACGAAAACAGGACCGTTGTTAGGGATGAAATTCATCTGGGTAGCGACAGAGTAGCGGGGAATATATTTAATAAAGATTCCCACGTCATGATGTTCTACATTACAGACCAAAAAAGACACGTCTGGAACGATCTGAAAGAATGTCACAAAGAGCCTCTTTACATTGCAGAGTGGGACGCTGTATCACCGTTTTCTAGACGAACGCTCGGCGATCATCCAGAGTGCCGAACATCACAAGATGAGATTTTTGTTCAAATGGCGCGCGACATTTACGCTTTGAGACTCATGTTTTCAACCGTAAACAAAATGTTTACGCGGTACGACATGCTCGACATCTACCACAGAGTTAAAGTGCAAATGTTTCACCCTGAAAAAAGTGTGCCCGGTGATTCGTGTATCATAGCCATTAAAAGAGTCGGCGAGTACCTCCTACATCAAAACGCAAAAGCCGCTCTTCGCAACAACCCTGATTTATCCGACGATGACACTGTACATCCTACACTGTCGGATGAAAATGCACAACCTGCAAAGCTCAGACGCAAAAACCTTATAGCCAACACCGGTGACGATACTCATACGGGGTTTGACGCCGCAGACGGATGCTTCGCCGATGTCGGATTCAAAATCATTAAAGGAGTTATAGTCTCGCTGCTGCAATACCTCATTAGGGAAAAGCTCAAGGAGGACTGCAACATTCGTGTATATTTGATTCGCCCTTATACTTTTTCGATGCCCATTTTGACGAGATTAGAAGCAATCTGTGTAAACCCATAATCCAAACTGCCATAGCGTACGCCCTACAATGCATCGGGTTGAAGAGTGAGCATCGGGGTCCCTTGAATAATAAACCGTATATCAGTCCTAAACTATGAGAAATCAGAGAGAAACTTTTGGAAGGCGAGCACGAGAAGGTGGACGCGACGTCTCTATGGCACGTCTACACAGACGAACGCAACGCCTGATGGTAGCGTAAAAACCCCATAGACTCCGTATTTAAACACCATTATAGAGGACAGATGACGAGCTTGATGTACGCTGTGATCAAAGCCTCGACCGATTCAAAAACCGATTGTACAGACGTGTAACAAATCTCATGGAAAAAAATAATTTATTAAAGAACTGCCTGGGTGGGAACGGCTCCTATAAAATACAAACGAAACAGAGTTATCGCCGTGGATACGCAGTTCCAGGTGAATCTCGCCGATTTGACAGCCTACGCCAAGGAAAACGATAATAATAAATATTTACTAACTTGTATAGATGTGTATGCATGGACGCGATCGCTAAAGAAGAAGAGCGGTCCGGAAGTTACTAAGGCGTTTGAATCCATACTGGATGAAGGTCGATGTCTGCAGAAATTGCAGACGGGTTGTGGAAAGGAAATTTTTTAACAAGCGTTTTCAAGATTTGATGAAGCAGCACGATATTTATCATTTTGCGGCATCGACTGATTTGAAAGTGAGCGTCTCAAAAGTGAGAGGCCCGTTCACAAAAGGTTATGAGCAGAACTACACCAAAGATTTTTTCACTATAGCTGCGGTCATACCACATCAACCCCCCATTTAAAGATTGTCTGATTATGACGAGGGGATCTTCGACGGCGTGTTTTACGAACAAGAGTTACAAAAAATAGTAGTGAGCAAAGACAAGGCATGTAAGATGGAAAAAATTTTGGTGGAGAAAAAGCAGGGTCATAATATGTTAGTTTTAGTAAAATGGTTAGGGTGGCCTTCGAAATGTAATAGTTTTGTAGACAAAAAGCTCTGGTCGACTTACAGCGGCTTTAAATCGGTTTCGTGAACGTCGCAACGGCATTCGAGCCAAGGGCCATCATGGACGACGGTTTCTATGTCACGTTACCGTGCAACGCTTCTTTGACGGTATACCCTGAAAACCGTATATCTAGTTACAGAACAAAACTAGGGGTGCCTATTGACTTGAAAGGTCAGTGGTAGGTCAGGCTGTGTGAGATCAAATATGCTAGAACGTCGTACACGTTTAAAAAGGAAGACGCCGCATTCACATTACACCTGGCGCCCGCCCGTCGCAACGATGGAAAAAAAAGAGAGATTTTACTCCGAACCCTGACGTGAAGCGTACGGTCATACCAGGTCTGTACGTTTCAAAGAGCTTGTCTTTAAACATTGGATACTATGCCGACGTTCCGGCTGTGATTCGTGCGATAAATTAAATAATAGCGCCTTCAGGTGTGCTGCATTACGACCGTATAACAAAGTTTTTCTGAAAGCGAAGCCTAACATTTCATTATCCTTCTTTGGGAAGTTAGCGTTTATTTTAGGCACAAACCGCACAAAGCTTTGGGACAAAGCAACTTTCATGAAAACGCAGATTTTGAAAACGATGTCACGAGGTCTGTACAATCTATGTGTACACCGACATAATCAAATACCAAATGGTGGGAGACGCGTACGTCCCCCTTTTGAGATGCATACATATTGATGGCGAAAACAACGGTAGCATCAGTGTTAGATATGACAAACCTCATTACGTGTCGGTCTTCAAGTCGTTCATTACGGACATTGCCGTGGAATTGAAAGACGACCAAAACCGTGAAGTACCATTATCTTACGGAAAAGTCATCGTAAAGCTACACTTTAAACCGTAAAAACAATCCGTTCTTTGAAAATGAGATACTATAACCCGAGCACAATGAGAACAGCCGATTATGTGGATTATGTGTATTATCGTAATTATCCTGTGTATTATCCCGTCTGTCTAATTAATTACCCCGGTGCTACCGTATTTTCGCAAGTCGATGTGAGCCTCGGAGACCGCTTGATTTCACAGAGCTCAAGCACGTACCCCTATCGATGTATCATAGAGAGCCTTGTTAACTACAGCAAAGACACTCTGGAGACCGTTTTTACGGCGGGGTTGTTTTACAAAGATACCGCCGGCCACATGGACGTCAGCGACCCTGTAGACCCGAAAAAGGGGGCTGCTGAAGAGATTGACCTCACAAACAACGGCAAGGTTGTGGAGCTGTTGCCGCCTATACACAGCAATATTTTCTTTCAAGAAAAATTACTGTTAAACGGCGTTGACGTTAAAATATGATTTATCAGAGCCGAAGATGAATTCTGCCTTATGAGATCCGACAGTGTGGACTATAAAGTAAAAATCATGTCCGCCTCCTTATTTGTCAAAAAAAGTGGGTGTGAGACTAGGTCACGCGCAGGCTCTGCTCACAACTACGGCAAAGTATCCTATAGACAGAGTCTGTCTCAAAAATTTCTCTATACCGGCGGGGGCTCGTGTTTCGAATCAGGAAAATTTGTTTCTAGGAACTCTGCCAAAATCTTTTATTCTGGGTATGGTGTATAATGACGCGTTTACTGGATCGTACAAAAAAAACCTTTCCCTTTCAAACATTACGACTTGGAGTTCCTAGCCATTTACGTAGACGGTCAGCAATTTCCCTCCAATCCTCTGCAACCAGATTTTCGGACAGGCTCGGCTGTACGCGAATTTTACCAAATGGTGAATTTAACCAAATCCGACCGGAAGACATCTGAGAAACCAGCCCCTGGCTATCAATAGAGATGAATTTCTTAACGGATACGCTCTGTACGCATTTAACCTCACGCCCGATGAAGAGTGCAGGCAACATGCATCGCTTGTCAAGTCTGGAAATATTAGGCTAGAAGCGCGTTTCAGAAAGACAGAGACAGCGAAGGCATAGTGCAGTTTGTTTTCTTCTTTTTATTAAAGCACAGGGTTTTATTGTTATTATGAGTGAATACAAATAAAAATAGACCCTTTACAGATTCAAATGATGTATTGGTTGTATCTGTACGATCAAAAATGACGGAGCATTTTACGTTCATTTCCGTGTTATCACCAAAACATGCCTCAAAACGCGCCGGCACGTTTGTCGACCCCAGAGGGTTAAAGATGGTCAGGGTATATTCTGGCAAATCACGTTTCGCAATCGGCAAAGCACATCATAGCACACGCCGTTTACCAACACACGATGGATAACTCGCAAAGCAAACCGTTCCTGCCTGTTTTCCCAGCACATCACTATCAGTACACATTGAAAGCAAGAGGCTCGAGACGTAAGAGGCGGGGCAACCGTTTAAAATGTTCAAATTAAAAGTTTGTTTAAATGAAACATTTACTGTGTAAGCATAACATAATCAGTGTTAAAGTAGAGCGCATTTGCGTCCATTTTTCCTTAATTATCCAAATAAATGGTTGTATTTTTAAAGACTATTGAATACCAAACTTTAAATTAAACAAAATACAGTATTTCATAGATAGAAAATAAAATATTGATTTTTGCTCATTAAGTTTTAAAATTAAAAAAAAAATTAAAAATGGACAGATTAAATTCGAAAAAAGACTATTTACAAGTATATATGGCCAGGCTATATTTAAACTGCTAGGCGATATCTAGCTTATAGTGACCCCATTGTACACCTAAATAATTTCTCACTATAGGCTAATATAGAACACCTAATTTAGATGCTCTTTCTGCCATTATTCATAAAACGGAGTGTACAGTTA
>JAZGTI010002443.1:0-31746 GCA_036877585.1 Botia kubotai
CTGTTCTCCAAGTCAATTACCTTATCAGCCATTGATTTCACCTGTTTTTCCAGCGTGTCATTTCTGGCCTTCAGTTGGACGATTTCGTCCTCTGTGCCTGAAATTCGTTCCTCCGCCTCTATCAATCTCACTTTGACATCCACGACCGCAGAAAGAATTTCGTCCACCTTGCCGCTTACTTGTCTTTCCATTGCTTTAAAGGCCTTCATCATCTCCGCGTTACTAGGATTATCGCTTGAGGCCTCACCCCCTTCATCCTCCGTGTCCGGATGGCGCAATTTGTGATTCCGCTTCCAATCTCCCTGTATTTTTGATCTTTTTCTTCGCCGGCATTGTTTTAGTAATCGCTTTAGTTATTCCACCAACTCAAATTAAGTACCTTAAGTGGGTTTTGAAGGATTGATTCTAGCCTAATGCACAAGGGTTGAAATCTGCGACTTGTCACGCCACCACCATAACCGGAAGTCTGTTTTTATTTAATTACTTTTCTATAGCATTTGTAAATAAAAATAAAAAATCACACAGAGAATGCAAACTTATTTTTATTGTAAACTACTATTACAATAAAAGTTCTGAAACATTATTACTATTTGTTTGTTATTAAGACTATAGTACAATGGGCTTACAGTTGGATGTTGACCTCACTATGGGTACCATCACCATCAATGGTGCTTTCATTGCCATCCGAGAGAAATCCACTGCCAAACTGATGTGTCTTGCACTCCAGAGCTGTGAGCCGTTGCTTCAGCCTCTGCTGAGTGGCTGTGTACTCACCCAGCAACCGAGCAAAGCGAGTCTGTAGCATCCCAAGAGAAGCCTCCAACTTCTCCACTTTCTCTTCCAACATTTCCTCTCCCATCCCATCTGCCCCCAACTCCTCCAACAGACCTTCTTTGAGAAGGATCTGCCTTCCCCTCTCTTCCAGGACTTTCTTGGCATCAGGATACTCCATTACAGCCTCCATAAGGTCATCCTTTGACAAGCAGAAGAGGTCAGAGTAGCCAATGCTACGGATGTTTGCTGTGCGACGATTGCCCATTTTGCTTCCTTTGATGTTGATGATGCTAATCTCCCCAAAGCAGCTGCCAGCTGTTAAGTGAGCAAACTGTGTTACACCATCATCAGCTACAACAGCGAGACGACCCTCTTTGATAATGTACATTTCTTTTCCTATGTCCCCCTTTCTGCATATGTAGTCACCAGGACTGAAGACCTGTGGCCGCAGCTTAAGGACCAGTTCCACTAAAAGGCCCGCTTCACAGTCCTGGAAGATACGGACCTTCTTCAGAGTTTCTAAATGCACATTGATAGCAATTTCAGCCCGTAGTTTGTTGGGCAAGTTTTTTAGAACCTCCTGTTCATCAGTTGATTTCTTATTGGTCCATAAGTAGTCAAACCATTTGATGACCCTAGCTTCTAACTCTTTGCTGACCTTTCGGAACTGCATGTAGTGTTTTATGGCATCAATTTGAGATTGAAACTCCGCCCTTGTGGCATTCATGTTAGATATCATAGACCCAACATTACCAACAATAGTGGCAAAAATTAGTACACCAACAAGGAAGTCAAAAACGACAAATAGGTACTCCTCATCACGCACAGGAGCCGGCATCTCCCCAATGGTAGTCAAAGTGAGGGTGGACCAATAAAGGCAGTAGACATATCCCCGTGTGAGTGTCCCAAACTCAGGATCAGAGATGTTTGGGTAGACCCATTGGTCTGATCCGAATCCCAGAGACTTGGAGATGGCAAAGTAGATGCAGGCATTCCAGTGAATGATAATCAGGATGTAGAGCACCAAGTTGCAAATCCGGAACATATTTGGGTAGCTTGTGCGAGTCTCAGTGCGGTCAAAGAACTCAAAGAGCCGTGAGAAACGCATCAGTCGATTGAAACGTAGCTCTGGCACATGAATGCCAATGGCGATGTAGGCTAGGTCTGTGGGCAGTATGGAGAGCAGGTCTAGCTTGAATTGTAATGTATGAAAGTAGCTCTCTCTTAACTTCGTAAGGTCCTTCACCAGAAGACCTTGCTCAAGGAAACCTATACGATAAAGTATATTGTCAGGCTGTTTCTAAATAAAAGGTTAATAATGTACAGTGTATTTTTGTAGTTGCTTGTAGTAATTGCTAGTTGAGATTAGGTAAAGAGAGGCTGGATACAAGTGCAGGTTTAAAGTTTAATAAATCCAAACGTGAACAAATCCAAGACTCAAGTAAAGTTTGTGAACAGACTTTACATTGGCTTGAGAAAGGCTATTCTAAAAGTTAAAAATAGTATAAAAGATTTGAAGAAATTAAGATTGTAGTAGTTTGTAACGCTTAAAAATACAGTTAACGTTTAACACGAACATCAACACGAACGTTTAACACGTCTCTTGGCACATCTGAACATTTTGTCAATGTAAAGCTAAGGGATTTTTATAAGGATCCCTTATAAAAGATAAAGCACACTTCCTTCATGGGTCTACAACAAACGGTGCGGGACAAGTTACATACTGAAGTTTTGTCCAGAAAAAGAAGTATGCAAGAGAGTAATAGTGATGTGTGCTTCACAAACACCACTAATAATAAGTTTAAATCAATCAACAGAAGCCAACATAATAAATTACTTAAATACAATAACAATATGTTGGCTTTGTCAAACACAAGTTGTTTACAAACTAATTAGGAGAACAAGAACAGAACAGAACAAAACTACAAAATAAACCAGAGCTGTTGAAAAAGAGCATTGCAACAGTCGTATAGACTTCCATTGGAAGAACGAAATGCAAAAGTAACGATTTACAGCTTTGTATTCTAGGTAAGGTTAGCCAACGCGAGCAACACTTCGCTAACTAACACAACCAGTCGTATTTTTAAAACTTGGATAAAATACTGTGATTTTAAGCTGCACAACACAACTAATGTTTTCTGTTTCATGCACAGGTTTCCTCTTTATTAGGATGTGATAGGGTGATCTAAAGCAAAAGAAGTCCCTACTTCCTAGTTAAACAGACAAATATTACAACAACCACACACCCCTATCAGACTGGTCTGTCTTTATAAGGAATTATTCTGTTGTTGATGAAACCCACAAAAGTGGGTTTCTGTGTTTGTTTTCAACAAGGTGGCTTATGAGCGCAGTGATTTGTGGAGCTTGCCATTTCTGTAAATGTAAGAAGCTGGCTAGTGGGGCCACCAATGTAAAAATAATATTGTCTAAATTTAGTCAAACTTATTGTATGTCAAATGCCAAAACTACCATAAACAAGGTCACACATTTTAACTAACTAATTTAACTAACTGAATTAACTGAAGCTATGTTGTGCTGTTTATATGATATGAACAGCATATATACAATCAGTCAAAAGCTTATCTACCCACTCACTGGATATATTTTGTAATAAAATGTTTAAATGATTGTAATTGATTGCCGTGATTATTTTGTAAAATTGACCAAACTTATTTGTTGGGTTAAATTGTGCAATTGCTTGCATTCAATAATATTTCAGTATACATTTGTCGTGCATGTTTGTGATAATATTATAACATAAGGATGTAATTATGATTACAATAGCACAAGAAAAATAATAATGTATACATAAATTTTAAGGTATTGTACATTACATATTCCTCTCTCCAAAATTATACACGGAAAAAACAGATTAATGCTGTCTCCATCACTCTCCAGACCAAATGCAACTATAAATGTGCAGTCAACATGCTAATCAATGCACATGGTGTGTTAATATTTAGTGAAGAAATGCTGCAAATAGACACTGTTGTTGGCTGTCCCATTTAAACCGCTCACAGATTTGTTTGGATTTATTGAGAGCTACACAAACCATGTGACTGTGCGTCAGTGAGATCAAAGTGTCGCAATTCTCTTTTTCAAAGACTCTGAAAGAAATTAGAACAAAAACAACAAAAAACAGACAGGAACTAATACAGGTTTACAAAATAGCAAAAGGACAAACATATGACACTAGGTAAAAGTTCCTCGGTTACATGTTATATGCTGGAGAATTCAAACCTGTTCTCAGTCTTATACAGGTGTCCAGTATATATATGACATCAGAGAGATAATCAAGAATCAGCCACAGAATGAAGTTTCTGGTCTGAAGCTCATCAAAGCAGGCCCTGTGTTTGAAATATGAATAATGAAAGCTTGGGAAAAGACAAGCCCTTTCACATGACACAATAACACTTATTTACATGAATCATCATGAAAATGAAAGTCTAAAGCACACACGCTTATGAGGTTTAAAAATACCACTTGGATCTAATGAAAGAACAGCTGCTACAAATATCTTCAATACAGGCTGCATATTGAATCCAAAATGACTGGGTTTATTCTTTCTTTTACTTATAGTACTTATAGTATTTAAATTCATTTATTGCATAGTTGCATTTATTGCTTCTTCAGGAGTAATTGATTTATTTTATGATCACATCATTTAATGTACAGTATTCCAGAATTTTAGTTCAGAAAGGACAATAATACAGAACACACTGACATATTTGTCTCACCTAGCCACCACAAAGCACCAGTTGTACAGTACAGCTGTGGCAATTACAAACAGCCAACGGTAGTACAGATCATCAGCGGGTGCCAGTATGAAAACATCTGACTTTTTCCTGATAATAAATCAATGAAACACATTTTAATAGTTGTATATGGTGGTAGGACATTAAGATAGCAATGACAATGGGTTCAGCTCCAAGGGAACACGCAAACTGATTAAAATGTAAGCTATACCATAACAGTACATATGAACGTTGGAACCATTGTATGTGGGTGGGACAAGATCCATACACTTTTTAAGACCAATAATATTGGACCCACTCACTTTTACCATTTCTAATTCGGTGCATATGTTTGTTCACTTATCAGAACGCTGTCAGTCAAATCCACTCCACTTGAGGAATGCCCTAATAATTTCCATACTACATTTTAGCTATAGCCTTGCCTTCCATGCTGCTGCTTTCTCAAATCCATTTAATTTGGCTCATTCGGAATCCATATAAATTTTTTTAAATTTAATTTTAAATTAAATGAATTAATAAATTTATATTTATAATGTAGTCTTTGTTGCAGCATTGAATTACAGTTACACTTACACTGTTGTTATAAACGCTAACTGTTATTTGACGTGTTTGCTTTTGTAACCAGCTGGCTACAGTACATGAATTAAGCAGTGTTAGCAGCTCTTTGAATCATGGTCAATAAGTGTAGTTGTTGAACCAGTACTATGTGTTGAAATTAAAGCCAAGGTGCTACTGTATGGGTAAGCTCATTAAGGACCCACCCACATTCTTTTGCTTCTGACGCCCATAACAGTTTTGTACAAATGTTGTTAAAATGGAGCCATAAAGATTATCCAGCAGTGTATGTTAGACACAGAGATGATGGCGAAACTCACTTGATTTTGATGCCGTTGTTCCTATCGTGGGTATCAGGTCTAATACTTATTCGACTGGGAGCAATTTGAAGTTCTGGTCCCCGGAAGCGTTCTAAGAAGGAATCAGGCCTTTCCTCTTCTTCCTGAAGGCTTTTATGAGCCCACTCTCTAAGAGTGACCACCATACTCACCAACCTTGAAACAAAGACAACTAATGAACCAAATCGAGAAATAATTAGTGCTATGCAGACCTTAGTTAGAGTCATCTGCTAAATGCTGACATGCAAATGCATCTTATCTCAAAAATTTCTGCTCACAGACTTTGTGAAAATACTCCTGTTGAGGTCTTTAGAAATTAGTGCGGGAAATTCTTATTTATATGAAAGGAAATTTCTAATTCTGTGGAATCATGTATTACCATGTTTTATGGCCACTCGGAATAAACCTTTATGGCCATCTGTTGCAACTGAATTATTTACAACTTCAGAAAATCAGTTGGTGGGTTGTCAAAGGATGGTCCAACTTTTTGACTTCCAATTCATGCTCAAGTTATTTAGTTTGAAGTTATTTAATTTGTACAGGAATGCTCATCTCAGTTCATTTTAACTACTGTACTCTAGTTTTTAGAGCACATGATCACTTTTTCCCTTTGCATTTACACCCAACAGGAACCCCAATGGTGATGATCTAAATTCACAATGCATTTTTTTCAAATCAGCTTTAATGAAAAATATTGCCACCATAATATCTTAAGTTCTATAAATAGTGACCATTAACAACATTTTTAAATGTCTAGAAAAGAGTAATGGTATATTATGCTTACTAATTTTCCTGGTTTTGGTTTGGTATCTGAGCATTCTCTGTAGGGGATTTGGGGAAACAGTTACACATGCAAAACAGACCACACCTGATTTAGTAGTTATCTAATAGTGACAGATTAACAGTGTAAGATAAAGGAGCATAAGGGATTGATGTCCAGGCTCTCACCTGGACAGCGCCCCTCTGCCACGGAAAGAGTTCTGGGAGTTCAGTCTGCAGGGGTCAAGGGTCACCACTCGCTGTAATTCTGATGATGTGTCATCACATATAGACTGACAACTGCAACAACAACATGATTGTTCAGACTGATAGACCGTATTAACCATCAGACAGAAACTGAACTGTACAATTTGAACATAGCCACAGCTGAGAGCTGACCGGCTGAGTGTGCTGTCTGCTTGTTCTGAGTCATCTTCAACTGATGTCTTTACAGAAAGTCGGTGGGCTGATAAATCCATGCTTTCCACCAACACTTGACCAGTCATCCTGTAACAAAAAACTCTATGTGAATTTACTTTAATAAGACCAATTTACATTGGATAAATTTACCACTGCACAGTGATATTGTATGCCAATTCACATTGTTTTTATAACAAGAATAAATATTAAAAAACAAATATGTAATACATGTTTATTCTTGCTGTATTTCTACAAAACAATGCTTTCTGTTTTTGTAGTTCTCATGTAAAATTACAGAAAGGATTAAGGTCAGAAAGGATGACTGTACAGGAGTTCACATCATGATAATTTGATATAATCTTTGAAAAAGCCGCAGCATCCAGGGCAATCAACTCTATGGGGCTCATTGTCACAACATGTTGTCACAGGTGTTCCATTGATGTCCCCATAACTTACAATTGATTGATAGGAAAAATCAACATGACAGTTAATATGTAAATAGATTTAATAGATTTTTTTTATTAACTCGGAATGCAAATTTTTAAAATACATTTTTGGATATATTAATTTATAAATTATAATACATAAATTTAAATATGTATTAAAATATATATTTTTGGGCACATATTTTATTCATCATGTGTTTTGCTATCATGCTTTAACTACTTGTTTTTGTCCATAATTTTTTGTTCAAGCTTGTTTATATACTGTTACATCAATAAAGATCCGATCTTTATGTCATCATATTTAATGAAATGGTTTTGTTAAAAATTTCTGTCATAGTTTACTCTTAAAATTTACTATTAATATTTATATCTTAATATAACTTAATATTTCAGCTATGCCATGAGAAATCACAGGGATCAGTTTTCTTGACACAAAGCACAAAAATATTGACTTAATCACCTGTAGCATGATAAAATTACCTGATTCATTTTTGTACTGACGTTCAGCCCTATAATGTTCAACCCCAAAACATTCAGAATGTAACCAGGTAGAACAAGCATCTTGCAGAACATATTTTGAAAGAGAAAAGTCCCTTTAGTAATAATACAGATACATAAAATAAAAAGTAAATTCTAAAAAAAAACTTGGTTATCTATTTAAATAACATTAATTTCAAATTTAATATAACAAGGATTGAATAATTATAAAAAACTGTATTTATTGACATTGTTAAGGCCTAAGGTGATTTCTTCAAAGTTTACCGATGTCCTTTTTAAAAAAGTCATACACAAATAACTTCAAATTGGCCATTATTGTAGTGAATTGTATAAATAGGATTACAAATAGGATTTAAAATCATCAAGAACCTGAATTATTTTAACGGTTTATGATCCTAATGGATTCCATCACTGAAGTCCCCAGTGGAAGATACTCAGAAAGAATTCAGTGTCTTTTAGATCTAATAGTGACAACAAACAAAATTTATTTTTACTTTCAGTTAATTATTTAAAATGTCCCCATCTTTGTTTTAATGTAGAATTTCCTTAAGCATAGAACACCGGTATATGCACAATAATGGAGAAAAAGATTTATCACTCACCTGCCTGTTCTATTTTCACCTTCTTGAAATGGTGTTTCAATTTTTCATAACATGGAAGCTCATGTCTCGGGAGTGTTAAGATACCACAAACATGGCATGTTCCTTTGCTAACATCTGACGATTCTTTCTCTGGCTGCAACAAAAAGGAGATCTCACTGTCTCAAGTCTTGGATTTATGGCGTGTATTTCAGAGATGTCATGTGAAAGGCTGTGGTCTGAGAGACCCCTGAATGGAGTGACTGAAAAGAGGATAAGAGGGGAGTGTCTTGAGAGGGGAGTGTCTGGCAGGGAGGGGTCTGAGGAAGCCAAAGAATGAGGAACAAGGAGAGATATTAGAAAGAACAAGGAGGGATATTAGCATATGGCACTTCAGACATTACACAGTTCTCCATCATTTCTCCTTATTGCTCCAACATGAATCTAAATGTCCTGCTGATCTGTATGTGTATCCAGAGCAGCTGTGTGATTCAGAGGTTGATAAACACAGTAGTGAGAGCATAGAGCATTTGTGTGCAGGCCAGAGGCTTTTATACAAAGGGCTTATTGTTAGTCCAGCAGATGCTTATGTTTTTGAAGTGCACTGATTGCGCACATGCAGCCTTGTGTTGCTCATGTGCAGCACTTGATTACAAACACAGAAACTGTGTGCTGTATGTGCTGCTGGATTTATGACCTGTAAATAGTAAATAGTTTTGACTGTATTTAACTTTAGTTTTAAGGGTTTAGAGGTTTAGTTTTGTCTGATTGGTTGAGAAAAAGTATCAGGGTGCAGAGGTAGGCAGAATGTTTTTAAATGAATAATCTAAATATAATAATTGTGTTGGACTGTCAAATTGAACAATCAACGCTGCTGATGCAGTAAGACACACTACTTACCTTGCCTTGGTGCTCCGGTGCAGAGGACCTTCCGGGCCCTAAAGACACATATACAGAGACTGTAGCTGGATGCCTATATGCTTGCTTTACTCCACAGTTAAAAAAAATTGTACTTGAAAAACACAAATTCAGACTGAGACCTCAACTACAAGATGAAACGATTGACGCAAAAGAATTGGCCTTTAGAACATATAATACTAGCACAAAAATGAAACAACAAAATGCCATCAGAGGATGATCTGAAAAGGAGTAACTGTGACACCAAGTGTTACAGATGTGGACTAACAACACATAAAGCAGATAACTCTGGTGCAAAATCAGCAACCTACCTGTATTGTAAAAAAATGTAATTTTGCACGTGTTTTCAGAAAGAAAAATAACTTACAGGAGCATAAAAGTGACAAATATAAGGCCAAAGACAAGTCAGACCACAAAAAAAAAACAGGAAGAGCAGTAAACGAATCTCATTTTGAACGAAGCTCATTTTGAATGGATGGGTAATGACACAAAAGATCCAGCTCTCTAGTTTTGTCTATTGTTAGCGGTTAGACTCCTGGCTTGGTTTTTTTGTGTTTTGTTTATTTTTTTGTTTATTCTTTTTCTTTTTCAGTTTCTGTTCTCCCTGTTCCTGCTGTTAGAATTTCCTTCTGCGTCCACCATCTCCTCGCTCTTTCTGTGTCCCCAGTCATTCCTCCAACCCAGCTGCTTTCTCCTGCCCTGCCCTTCCTCCTCCCTGTTGCCCGCTGCCATATGTCACTAACTGGACCAGTATCTGCCTGTCTGCAAGCGTGCTGCTTGTCAGCCTGATCTCCAGTCACGAGCTACCTGCTGGAGTGCTGTACTCGTGCTCTGCTTATCTGCAAGCGGCTCATCTGTCTGATCGCCAGTTTTCTACTGCCTGTTTGGAGTGCTAGTCATCATTCTCCCTGTTGGTGAACTGGACCCTGATTTAGTTAGCTGTTACCTTGCAGGCGAGCAAGCATTCTACTATTTATGTTTTGGACTGTTGTATGTTCAACTTCTCCTTTAATAAAATCTCTAAACTGCAATTGAATCCCTGCTTGATTCCTGTCCAGACCTTGAGTCTTTGTTTAATGGTTTAGTGGGTGTCCAACATTCTTATTTAAAAAAAAGACACTAAAGAAGTGAGATTTTGTGTCGATCTATGAGAAATGAACAAAACAGTGGTAGGAGTGCATGGTATACTGCATGCGATGTAGGGAGCACAGGTTTGCAAAACTGGATGCCTGCAAAGGCTTTTGGCAAGTTGATCTAACACCTGAATCCAGACAAATTTCATTGCACACAGAGGATATCATTTTATCAACTGTCTAGTCCTCTTGAAGCATAACAGAAAGCAAAGGATTCTATGTAATGTGGGATGCCAGATGAGCTGTGCTACATGAATGACATGGTTCTAGTTGCTGAAAATGAAAACAAGCTGGAACAAAGACTAAAAAAAGTTTTCTTTTTAAAGATTTTAAGAAAAGGGACTGACCTTAAATAAGGAAAAAATTTTATTTGGACTTAATCAGACTGAGATTTTAGGCCATGAACGGTTAAAGGAGTTTGTAATAATCCTAGGCCCAAAAATGTTACATTCGTTTCTAGACATTTGTGTATTTTTTATTAAGTTTTTCCAATCACCAGACAAGGACAAGAGTGAGTTTTCATCTGGACTTAAAATGCATTTAAAGGAGATCCAGTCTGACTTGGAGCAGTTTTGCTTTAGACACAAAAAGATGGAGCTAAGAAACCAGTGACATATGCAAGCCACGCTCTGACACCCACAAAACAGCGTTACTCTCAGATAGAGCAGGAAGCCTTAAGATGTGCATGAGCAATAGAACACTTCAGCACATAATTGTGGAGAGGCAGATTTACCCCTCAAACAGATAACCAACCTTTCATTTATATGCTGTATATTTATATGCACGGATTTACGATAACAAGACACATTGCAGGTAAAGACAATGTTGCAGGTGGTGTTAGGATCCTGGCAAAACTCCAGACTTGACAAGAAGTCGGTGCTCTGTCAGGCTAGATTCCGACTCGTCCTGTCTGTTCATGGTTTTCGTTTCGAGAGTCGGAGTCTAGACCCACGCTCTGGGTGTCCGTTCTATGTGAAGGCACATGGCTTTGGTTTTGTTTAAAAACCATGTGTTCTCCGGCCCCGCGTCATGACCCCGCCGTTAGTAACATTTGCTTAATTTCGTCTTTGATTTTCCGTGTGTTTACTGTGTTTAAGTTCATTATCGTTTATTATATTTCGTATTGATTCTCTGTTTACCTTCGTTCCCAGCTCGCCCTCTTGTGGGGATTCGGTCTTGTTTAATAAAAATTTTTTTTGTGTTAATCGCTGTCTGCAATTGGGTTCTCCTACCCTGCGCCTTGACAGATGGAGGACAACAGTTATGTGGACATGTATATGGACAGAGTACTTGCTGTAAATATGATGGATGTTCAAACCTTGGCTCTTGAGAAACTTAAAGGTACTACTATGGCAGGAAAACAACTGACTTCCATAGTGGAGACAGGAGAGCGGCCTGCTACACTTCCCAAAGGATTACAGATATACAAACAATGCTCAGATAAATTGTCAACCCATGATGGTCTTTTTCTGTGTGGACACTGTGCCTCCTGCACAGATCCAACAAGTTTTAAAAATAGCACACAGAGCATCAGGTGAGACACCAGCTTATCTGGTGTCTGGACAAGATGTACGCACAAAGTTGCCTAGCTTCATCACAGAAAAAAGAGAAACAAAACACATTGAAAGTCATTATAAAAGCTACAAAGAAAAATGAAACGGTATGCAGATATGACAAGTCGAGCCAAAGAACAGAACTTTAAGTTGGGAGACATAGTATGGAAGATGGCGAGTATGGAAGATGGAAAGCTAGATTCCAAGTATAGAGATACTCACTATGTACTGCTGAGGGACACATCTGACAATTGCTTTGAAATGGTCAATGCAGAGGATGGCTCCAAGATTGTGAGAATGAAGCATTTAATTGGAAATTTGCCAGAACCTGCAAAAAAACAGTGTGATCAAAAATTTCAAGAGACACTGCTCAAGTCAGATTCCTCAGAAAAGGCACAAAGTTCTTCTGTTACACTACCAGAAAAGCATGTAACTACTTGTAGTGGTAGAGTGATTAAGAAACCTGCTTGTTTCAAGGACACGATTATGTAGATGTTTTAAGTATGTTTGCAAGTTGTTGATTGTTTAGGCAGTTAAGATTGAAACAAAATAGCTATAGTGAGTATTATGTTTTAATTAACAATAAAAAAGATGTTTACATGGTGGTATTTAAGTACTCTAAAACTAATAAAGGAGGAATGTAGTGTAGTGATATTGCAAGAGCTGGAGGTTGGGAATGAGATTAGAGAGATGTGAATGAGCATGCAGTTGAGAGTTGTTGAGCAAAGTTGATAAAGCATCAACAAAGTCAGATTATTAAGTTGAACAACACAACAAACCCCAAACGGTAAAACAGGGCGTGGGTCGAGGCAGGCAGCAAACAATCAAAAATGTTAAACAGGCACAGTTCAGGGCAGGCGGCAAACTATTAAAAACATAATCCAAAACAGAGTCAAACGGGCAGGCCGCGAACAATCAAAAACCATAAACAATCCAAAAACGTGACCAGGCAAACAACAGGGAAATAACGCTCTGAAATGCATGCAAAAGGCAATACAAGACATCGCAATGAGTCTCTGGTGATTCAGTGTTTAATAGTCCCGCTAATGGGTAACAGGTGGCAAACAGGAAGTAATCAGCACGGTACGTGGGAACATGGGAATAGTCAGAACCACATCTAAGTGTTGAAAAATGCAAATAGGGCAATAAAATGCATCTTTAGTTTAGAAACGTTTTGAGTCACCCCTCACAGTGCTTTGGTCTGCTGTCTGCTTTCCCCGTTCACGTCACCTAGACACACAAGTCTGGTGGGAGAGAACAAAGTTCTTAAGTAGTGGTGGAACTCCAGTAAGTAGTCTGTTATGGTTATTTTATTTATTTTTATTATTAATACAGATGATGCTGAGACATTAATAAATTAGTCATGACAAAAAAATAATGATAATGTATTTTTCCATTAGTCCGCTATGTTAGCGATTACCTTTTTTGGTAGCTGGTTAGATAGTTAGTCTAACACGTGTGAACTGATATTAGGTTAATATTGCAGATCTACTGTTGTGTTGGGTTTTGCTCATAAGGTTTTCCTCTGTATACGCATCTTTATAAATACAATTTGGCTGTATTATTTGTATCCCTTCAAAAATGACCCCCTTATTATGCAAAAGTTTAAAAACAACGTAATATGCCATAATGTTGTCATATGGCTCTTTATGTGCATGTTTAATTGTTTAACAAGTGACATGTTCAATTTTGGGTAAAAAGATGACCAAAGTCAAAATTAGAAAATATAGTCAAAAGCATCACAGCTGTTTTGAACCACTATTACTTCAGTCCATTTAATAGAAGGTTCAAGTTCAGCTAATAGGATTGTTGGATACAGTACAGCATACACTGGTTTTGTAGCATGTTATGAAAGATAATCAATGCATGCAGAAAAACTATTTGATAAAAAAATTTTTAGAACCTGTGTATTGTCAAAAGTGCACAATATACATACTAGTTTTATAGTAATGTGGTAGAATTTTAAACCGTACATAACCAGAATAACATTTGCAAGGGTTTCACCAGCTCTATATAGATCATTTAATGTTAGTTCTTAAAACATGAATAGCATTTGCAACATCCACTCATAATGTACAGTATTTGAGTGAAACAGGATATTCAACAGGTACATGCAGAATAGGAAAAGCTTGATTTTATTCAGTAAACTGATTGGATTGTGACACATGGGCATTTTGTACACTAAAGTAAATTGTTTCCAATTTTAGGAGATTAGAAGCATACAGGTGACTTTAGGGCAGTCTGAACAGTCTGAAAGCCACAAAACCCCCAATGATGATTTTAGGGACTCTAAAGGGGTGTGGGGGACTAGCAGAGGTGAATGAAATGAAAGTAAAATCTCAGCAAATTAAATTGTATGGAATTTAAATGCTGCTTGAAATAAACAGTGAAGCTGAAATACAATAAACTGCTTTATTTTCTGCTTTATTTGTATAATGGTTTTCAGGTAAATACAGACATTTGGTGTCGGTTGCCTCTGTCTATAGGTAACATGCTGCAGTGAGACCTGCAACTTCCTGTTTCATTCCTCAACAATAGATGATAATCATCCACCCACGGTAAATTATTTTACATGTGTGACCTTCCTTTGCTTACAGTCCCTGTATTGAACGGACAGCATAAATTGCTTAATGTTTAAAGCTTTTCTATTTCTAATTCATATTCTGAAGAGTGTATTGTTTTAAATAACAAAATATGGATTATGCATAGTTAATTCTGTTTGAATTTGTAAAAAGCCATTTCAATTACACATATACATATAAGACAAGCAGTACAATGACATTCTAACTATGGAATGTGGTAGCTCACACTAAAATGAATGTTTATGCAATAAATGATGTAATGTATGAAAAACAAGAAAAGTAAGCGGTCCACTTCAATGTCACCTAAACAGAAACAATCATGTGCTGCATAGAGGCAAATACTGCATCTAGCAAGACCAGTTATGATGTTCATGCTAAACTTTTAAAGCTGTCAAATTAAGATTTAAAACTACAGACATCATTCATACATACATACATATATAATCAGTTACGTAAATAGAGAACTAAGCAGATAATGGAATGGCTTGGATCCAACGCAGATGTGCTAGAGTCATCCTGCATTTCACTTAAGATATAATTTGACAATGTTTCCCTCTCTGTCACACATGGAGCTGCTAAATGTTTGGCCTTAAAGAACCAGCCCCCCCTCCAAAATCTTGAAGCCCATTCACTCAACTTTGTAGTCCTGCCAAACTTAAACATGATTCGTTTACATCTGTTGGCACTGGATTTTTTTGTATTGCAGTTGTATTAAATTTACTGAACCAAAAGCCTTTTAACCAGCAAAACGGCTTGTAGGTGGGACATCAGCATTTGATTGTCTGCAGGGGGGCAAATTACGCCCTCTTCATGCCCCTGCCCATTAAACACGCAAACACAGTCATCACCATCTTGGGTTTGACCTCTACCAGATCATCGGGCAGGGCGTACACACGAGCCCCAATCTTCCTGGCCATGGATATGGTGTACCTGCAACACATACAAACAACGTTTGTAACCTTACTGCAGACACTGAAGAGCTGTAACACGGTTAAATTCTTTTCAACAATTCATTTCTATTAGATAATCTTTAAATATGTAATCAAACTACATCATTATAATTTAAATGTGCCCCTCTCTGGTCATAGTAAATAATAATTATTAGTATTATATTAAAAATATATAATCATTAAAAACTATATATAATCATTATGAACAACAGTTTTTTTGGCAGAAGCAATGGGCGATGGTGGAGCGGTAGGTGGAGTTTCTTTAAAAGTACCATGAGACATGAGTTTTTAAAATACAAGAGCAGCAGGCAATACAGAAAATATACATTTATTCTACTACTATGCTTTTCTAAACATAGCGAATGCGACGGCATGTGAGTTATGCTTAATTATAATAAAAGTATAACTTAATTGCTGCCGCATTTCTGACAATGACACTCAATTTGTTTTATCCATTTAATGACAGTAGTATATACGTTAACACATCCTTGTGTCATTACCTTGGGAAAATAGAGAATGTGATGAGGTCTAAGAGGTTGTTAAGGTTTTGCTCCAGGCCCCCGCATGCCTATGACTGGCACTGTATGTGCCTTTTAAAAATATGCTTTGTAATAATCAAATAATAATAAAAAAATATTTTTTATTATTCAAAGAACTAGAATAAATATTACAGAATGCATGTTTCTCTTTCATATTTAAAAAGTATAAGGGTAATATGATTTGTTTAATCTCCATTTACATCCCCTTAAACAAGCACTTAAAGAAATGAGATATGTCAGCACATTATCTGATGTACAGTGTTATGTAATCTTACTTTGCATTATCCAGTTTGTCCTCTTCAGACAGATTTCCTCTTTTCACCAGGTCATAGTGGACGCTGCCAGGCTGGATGGCATCAATAAGATCCAACACTGGCAGACTGGAGCTAATGTCTTTGTCCTGCAGCCCACAACACTAGTTACTACTGACATTCAATAAAAACATGCAAGAAGCTGAACACTGGGCTGCTGTGTGAAGCATGTGACAATTAACTGTGATACTGCAGCATATATATTGCAAAAAGTGTTGGTTGTGCACCTTGAAATTTGATATTTTGGTTGATTTTCCCGCCTGTGACAATGTCTTATTAACCCAGTTGACGATGATGTCATCATTGACCTTCTGCCCATCTCCAAGATCCTCTAGTACGTTAAGTGTGTATCTACATCAGATAACAGCACACACGTTTGCAAAAAAAAATCTACCAAGACATCCTCTGCTAATTCGGTGGTGTGGAAACCATTAAGTTTGCAACTCATTGTACTTCAGTACGGTGCTGTATATCGGAGTAAAATGTGAGGAGAACATGTAGGACAGAACTTGATTTGATTCAGTGGGAACTGATTGGATGGTTAAAAAAATTATTTCAATATGGCAGCTGGTTGAAGGACAGGGGTTAAAAGAGGCATTGGAAAACTTTTTTATTAAAGTTAAATAGACTCAATTTTAATCCAGTGCTGAATTGATACAATACTGGACAAAAGTCTTAGGCCACCCCCAGCTTTTTAGCAAAGTTTTAATGACCATTCATATTTATTTTTTGTATGTGTACAAAAAACTAATTTCAGAACAAAATTGCTTCTTCAGACAAAAGCCAGTATTAAGTGTGACCTCTCTTGGCACTTAGCACATCTTGAACCTATAGAAGCCAATTTTTTCAGCCTATAGAAGCTATTTTTTCTGTTTTATTAATACTGCATACAAATTTTCTGTATTTTCTAGTTGCATTATACCAACGCTAAAACACCATTGCTGAAATCTAATGGTGGCCTAAGACAGACATGTGCACAGTATTGTATATGTATTTACTGTTCATGGTCTCTAAAGTTAATTTTCTTTAGCACATTTAGTTTTAAACTGTATTAAATTAATTTCTAATTGCTAAAACAGACTGGGAGGATGTGTATAGGCTTACTGATGTACCTTCTCATGAGCTGCCACACCAGGGCCAGAGTCAGAGTTGGGTTTCCATCATTCAGGTCTTGCCCCCCAATGCCCACCAGTGAGAAATTCGCTTTGGTTTTCCCCAGTTCCACTGCGTAGTTACAGTTCTCCAGCTGAACACAAAAAACACACACACTTAATATAAAGACTATGGAAATCACTGTTTGTATTATATCAGCATTACAAACATGAAATCAGGTGTAAACATGGATCAGATAGACATGTCTTCAAAATTTTCAGCTGAAAATTCTCCACTGAACTTTATACTTCAGATGCATTGATGTACCTGAAGTATAAAACATCTCAAATCTCCACAATGCATAAAGAATGAGGGCCGATAAAAGTGCCAATGTCAATACCTTTTTCATGTTGGCCCCTAGTTTTGGATATGGAGGCTTGTTGACTTTGTTGTTCCAGTCGACAGGAACCTTGATCTTCTCATAAAGCTGCAGGATGACTAGAGCATCTTGAAGATCCCTGAGAAGAAAGCAAAAGTTCAAAGAGTTTCAATGTAAAAGTGACACTGTAAAAGGTAACAGAGAGTGATTTGGGAATCAATTTCAAATCAGGAAGATAACAGTGATTCATGAATCTGTTTTAGATCAAGAAGGAAACAAAGGGTCCTTGTTTTCTTTTTCTCACATCTTAGCTCCACCCTGTTAGGATGCGAGAAAAGGATGCAAGGACAGTAGGCGGACACAAAACACAATTCTGCATAGGATACAATGTTTCCTCTCTCACACCATGAAGCTGGAGGACTGAGGGGCATGGAAACAAGGACGATTTACCCATATAAATGATTGACATGAGGGTTGACACCCAGAGAATTCATCCAGTTTCTGAATGTTCTTTCCTCTCTGGTCTCTCCTACAAAGATCAAACAAAAGAAGGAATTTATCAGTGTCTGCTGACAAAAGTACATGCTTCATTCCACGTTCAGATTCACTTGTTCCCAGACCAGGTTTTCAAAAATCCCTTCTGAGGAAATACTGATCTAAAGCATGTAAATGGCTTTAGCATAATTACCATCTCAGGTCATTAAACTAAACTAGATTTTTGCTAAACTCAAAAACAGTTAAAATATACAATATTCAGACCCCCTTCCATATTTTCAATTTTGTTATGCTGCAGCCTTCACTGGAGTCCAATAAATTAGTTGGACATGATTTTGAAAGGCACATTCTTCTCTGTAAAAGGCCTCACAGATGACAATGCATATGAGAGCAAAAACCAAACCATGCGGTCAAAGTAACTGTAGAGACAGAATTGTTGCAAGGTACAGATCTGGGGAAGTCTATAAAAAATCTGCTGCACTGAAGTTTTCCCAAGAGCACAGTGGCCACCATAATTCTTATGTGGCACAACCAGTACTCTTCCAAGAGCTAGTCGCCCGGACAAACTGAGCAATCAGGAAAGAAGGGCCTTAGTAAGATAGGTGACCAAGAACCCGATAGTCACACTTACTAAGGTCCAGAGATTCTATGTAGAGATGGGACAAAGTTCCAGAGGGACAACAATCACTGTAGCCCTCCTCCAATCTGGGGTTAATGGCAGAGTGGCTAAACAGAAGCCTCTCCTCAGTGCAAAACACATGAAAGTCCACTTGAATGAAATCATGAACTGTCTTGCCTGGACAACTCTGTGAATGTACTAGTGGCTCAGCCAAAACCCTGACTTGAACCCTATTGAACATCTCAGGAGAAACCTGAAAATGGCTGTCCATATCCAACCTGACCGAGGTTGAGAGGATTTGCTTGAAATCTTGTTGCATCATACCCTAAAAGACTCTGTACAGAATTTGCATGTCTGCAGTACACAACACAGCTTTATCCAGTCAGATCGTATTTGATAAAGGATTTTGGGACCTAATTCCAGAAGGCCACAGGAGGATGAAGCTTAATAAAAATAAGGGCATACTATGTTTAACCTTCAGGAAATGATCCAAGTGGACCCTCCCTTTAAATCTCTTGCTCTCTTGCTCCCAGCAAAAATTCCTTTTGGAAGTAAACGTTTGGTGGCAACGTAAGTCATTTCTACGAGTCATTACATGTCTTAAATACCAAAGAGAATACTAAAATGGTAAAAAGAGAGAGGAAAGATCAAAACTCTGGGCCAAAATAACCTCAATACCCACCCTCCAGAAGCCCCCAGTTGATGTCTTGATTCTCAGGTTTGGTCAGGGCTGGATACTTGTTGAAGAGATTAGCCACGAAGGCCAGGTTGAGTTTGGGGTTTCCAGCCACAACATCAGTAGATGTGACAAACTGTCTGCAGCTCAGCCGGTCTGCCTGCTGAAGCATACACTCTGCCCTCTTCAAGTCATCTTTTTCCTGCAGAAAGCAAACAAACAAAAAAGAAACCGTAAAAAACTGGCAAAACTGGATTTGGCCACTGACAAACATGATCCATCTGCCTGCTTCAGTGGGCCACATTTGCTTAAGCCTCAAATGCAAAACTTTCTCCTCTTGAGTCATGAGTCAGGTAGAAGATAAAGAGACATTTCCATCATATTTGAACAGTATTACAATGAATGACATGGAAGGAGAACATGTGAAGCACAAGTTCAATGATCAATAACTATCACAACCTTCAGAATCAATTTGGATGAACAAGTACACAATTTAAGGGAACTTAAGGTCAAATCAAAATGTTAGAAATGTACATCTACAGTAGGCTCTGTTTAAGCCCTAGTAAGCTGCCTAGCTAGGCTTATTTAAGGCATGTTAGGTGTGTGAGAGTTAATGGCAAGGAGAAAAGTAATTTTTTTGCGCAGTACTGCTTGTGTCCTTAGTGAAGAAGACAATCCCAGAATACACTAAGACAAGACAATATTAAACTATTTAATATTTAATGAGAAATATTTAACTATTTGTAATTATTTACATTCAGACTTCAGAGAATCTTTTAGCGCCGTTTTGGTTACGATTGATCGAAAAACCTAGAAGTTAACAAAAGTATGTTTTGTGAAAAATTCAAAATGACAGGAAATCTTTAGGGAAGATATAGGTTTTGTTCGTCTTGATCAAAATATTCTAATGGTATAAGGTATGTGGCACCTGTTGATCCAACAAACGGTGAAAGAGTTATGAGCACTAACATGCTTTTGATCACTGTAGCGCCCTCTATTCGTTGATTTGGGTCCTTAGGTCTGAGTAGCTGTATGGAGTACTACCATCTGACCAAGTTTCAAGTTCCTAGGCCTTACGGTTTGGTCTGCACAATAATTTTTTAGGGCAGAAAAATAAAATTTAAATTATAAAAATAAAATTTGTAACAATTACATTAGGGTTCCAAAGCTTCAAGCTTAAACCCCTAATAATACAAATCTTAACAAATACAATAGGGTTTCAGTGCTACGCACCTGAACCCGTAATATGAATCTTAACAAAACAATCCCTAATGAGGCAGTAAGGAAGTAGTGTAGGACTGCTAAACATTATTATTGTCCTGCAGTAATGAATGAAGTGAAAGATGCTCTATTAGAGGTAGACTGTGGCATCCGCAGTGGCTGTTCTCTTGGGGGTTTCAAATGGAGACACAATCTATAATAAACAGAACTTATTCACTTAGTTTGAAATTTTCCTACTAGAAGTCACTATCATATAAATGATTTTGAGGATATATTTTTTATTATCTAAATTCTATTCACAAAATGAAGCAAGACTGTAAGAATCAGTCCAAGGCTGGCATTTTAAAACAAAACACTGCTTTACAGTGCAGTACCCTTACAACCGAAATCTGTAGGGCAAGAGATCCCAGAGTGTATAAAGGTAGTTCTATTAAAGCGCTTAATTATTTCACCTAGAAATGTGTGTTAATTGAGCTGTCAGAATGATTTTATGTGGTAATCAGAAGGATGTCAGATGTCGCGCTTAGATGAAGTTTCATGTTGCTATGTCACATACAGGCTTAGATACACACTCATGTCTGAACTGCTGGTGCACAACAGCTACTTTACATGAAGCAGGAAGCTCTTGAGATTAGTAACTGAGATTAGACAATCTGTGCTGCCTGACAATGAGCTGCTGTAGGGACTTAAGCTTTGATATTCTGATATGGCTGCTGTATCTTTTCTACTAAGAACAACTTGTTGTTGGATACATTATTTAAGACATTCTGATGCTGAATGAACTTACGTTAAAGCCCAACATGTCAATGTCAATATGAGCTTCACCCTCCTTTTGACCTTTAGGTGCGATCTGGTTAAGCAGGTGAAAATAAGCCCTGGAATCCTGCAGATATCAAGAGTCAGAACAGAAAGACAAGCATTTTAATAATAAAAACATCTTTATACATGAAGTTTGATGCTGATGTGATGAACAGACTCAACAAGGTATTTAAAGCTAAATTTTCTATAAGTGGGGACAAAGAAAATTGTTGAAAGCAAATTGTAGTCATCATAATTAAGATGTAATTGTGAGTTTTGACTAACATGTCTGTCAGAATACTGACAAAGCTTGCCAAAGAAAGCCTCATTTAACCTGCCTGAGCCAATAGGTTTGTGTAGTAAACTACATTTCCTATCATTCCCTGCAGCTGCATGAGAAAGCATGAAGCATCAGTTACACACTGTTTACTATAACTGCTCTTTAATGACAATATGTACATATATTATGTAAAAATGTAAGCTGATATTATCCATTTAAGTATATGGAAATATGAGAAACAAACAATCATGCATAAATTCCTGGAAACATAAATGACTGTGACAATTATTAATTATTAAATATAATTATGATTAATAATAATAATAATTATTAAACAATTAATAATAAACAAATTAATTTAATTACATTACATTACATTAATAAAACAAAAGCAATTAAAAAGGGAACCATCATGCCGAGAAGCAAAATTGGCAGTGCGCGTTGAAAAATACCTTCACAGAGTTTGAAAAGTCTCTTAACTGCAGCATGGAGAGAGATTCCAATGAAGAAGAGAAATCAATAATTCTGCATGTCTTTCTTCACTAAATCACTGATTTTATGAGATTCTATATATAAGAAGTCATGGGTCAAACTGGAAATCCTAACCAACTGTTTCACGTTATATCAACACTAAATGATCTGTCACGTTTTTTAGCAGGCCATGTTTACCTCATAAAGCATTTGACAGTGTAAGTAGCTGCCCTGTCACTTATGACCTGTCTTTAGAGAGGAGAACATATAGCTCTTATTTAAATTCTGATTTGGATAACACAACTTTTGTTGACTGATTTAGTATTATTTAATCTTTAAAGTAAAACAGTCTCTCAGACAACCCATTCATGTCCTGAAATCTCAATAAAAGCACCAACACAGGATTGTGACTATGCATATAAAACCTTAACGCATAATAATTGATCTCTTAGCAGTTTTCATGTTTCTCAATCAAGTAATTGTAAGAACAAACAGGAAGTGATCTGTTCTTTGTTCAGCACCATAGCTGTCAGGTTCAGCTTTCTCCTAGTCTGAGATCTGATTCCTCCTCATCATAAACGCTTACATACAGAATGACCTTTAAACCATCTGCATTTTGTGATTTCTTTGTGCACGCATACACTAATGTGAAACCGTGTGATTGTACTTAGTCTCTTGTTGTCTATGTAGTCTATGTCTTATGTGGAATCCTGTTCCTGTAAGGCTGTTGTACTGCACCTGCTATATAAGGCTGAATGACAATAAAAAACTTTATTGTCTCTTTTAGGACTTTAGGACTCCTGACCTTAATATCATGGCTAAAGTTGTTGATTTTGCTCCAGCCGGCATTGTTCAGGTGATAGTTTGCCCAGCGGAGCAGCAGTTCCTCTGGGGAGAGTTTCATCAGGTCCTCCAGAGTCTCTCCTTCTTTCAAAAGAGCCGCCAGAGCTGAAAGAAGACATGGTCACATCAGTGCACGCTGCCACATTTTCCTAACATCAGACATTTATATACTTTGCACTGTATTATTTTTGCAATGTTTATCTCTATTTCTCTTTTATTTGACTTTAATTTTTGCACTATTTTTCCCGTAAAAATTATTTACACTATGATATTACATTGCACACATTTTTGTACGCATTATTTCTTTGGTAATACAAACACAGTTGTGTCATGCCAATAATGCACACCTCAACTGAAATTGAGAGAGACAAATAGAGAGAGAGAGAGAGAGAGAGACAGAATGACACATGATCTAGTAATAAGGTCAAGACTAAGAGTTCAAGTCTGTTAAAACAGTCAAATCTGTCACAGGGGGACTGTATGTGTTTGTGAGAATTCCAGGATGTCAACAGTCGTAGCACTACTGACACTTTGTTTGGGGCAGAGATACGTACCCTCATTTCTGCTCAGCTCAATGTCGGCAAACAGACCAATCTTGATGATCTGCCACAGCAGGCCCAGTACCAGATGAGGTTTACCCTCCCGTAGGTCCAGAGCACCAATGTTCACCACGTGACAACCAATGGCAGAGGCCGAGTTTAGAGCCAGGTTCAGATTTTCCTGCAGGACAGAGCCATGACCTCTGTTAGACTCGACTCACCTCTCTCTCCAACACATACATTATTAGACTCCACCCACCTCTCTCTCTAACACACTTTTAAGACTTCATGCTTGCCATAGTGACGTTTGAGCAGTGTTTGCATTCTTTATTGCAGATGAAGTGAATTATATTTGTTAGATAAAATTATGAAGTGGGTGTAATATTTGTTAGATAGATAAACATTTTGACTGAAATGTAGCAACCAGAAACACTTTATTGAATTATTTATCTGCTGCTTAATACTGTATGCACAATAGTAGGTTAAACACAAGTTTATATTATTAAAATACCAATAAAGTGAGTTCTACATGTTTTCAGTTTCATTTAATTAAATGACTCAATATAACATTGAGAGAACATTACATAAACACAGCTTTTACTATTATTGAGTATTAGTGGACCTGAAGGTATCAGAACAAACTTGAAATGCATGTCATTGTTGTCGTCAGCCTAGCCAATCATAAATAGCTGTTGTCATAACAGCCTGGTTCTCATGAGAAGCTGCGTGGGCTGAGCCAGCCGTCTGCTCTCGATTCGCTCTTGCAGTACTTTAATGCTATAGATCACAAAGTGTCTCAAGTTGACACGAAAAGTGTCTCAAGACAACATTTTAGCGCAGTGCTGCATGAACACACCTACATACTTTTAGACTCCACCCACCTCCCTCTCTAAGGCTGCGTTTACACTGGCACAAAAAATCTGATTTTTTTACTCACATCTGACACAGATCGGAATTTGTTGCATGTGTGTAAACATACACACAAAGATCAGATTTTTTTGTATTAAATCTGGGCCACTTTCAAATGTGGAATTAAATAGGATACATATCCGATATCGAGACATCCGACCTGCGTCTAAACACACATATCCGATTCTTCTTGGCTATAACGTCACTGTTTCATGACAGATTGCATTGAATGTCATTATTTTGCACATGTACCAAACCTGGCTGCAATGCCAGTGCAAAATAAAGAGCATTAAAGCCAAATATAAGAAGGCTATAAGGACGTATGGAGTTGTTGTGTCACCGATGAGGAAAGCATTAAAGCCATCTTTATGATGGCAGCATTAAAAAACGCTTTTGCTTTTTTGCCTAATTAATTGCTGTTGGGTGTATTTTTTCTGACTTTTGAACATATGAATTAGCAAAAGTCCATCCACAATTCGAGGGTCAATCATGGCCACCCAACTTTCTAACACACACATGCAGTTAGACTCCACCCACCTCTAACACACTCTGTTAGACTCCAGTCACCTCCCTCTTTAACACAGATGCAATTAGACTCCACACACCTCTCTCCAACACGCATACTGTAAGACCCCACCCACCTTACTGTTAGACTCCACCCACCTTTCTCTCTAACACACTTTATACTCCACCCAACCACCTCCCACTCTAACACACATGCTGTTAGACTCTGCCCGCCTCTCTTTGACACATACTATTATACTCCACCCACCTTGCTGTTAAGACTCCAGCCACGCACCTCCCTCACTTATACACACACTGGCAGACTCAGCTCAACTCTCTCTAACATACTGTTAGACTTCACCCACCTCTCTCTCTGACATACACATGCCGTTAGACTCCACCCACCTCCCTATCTTACACACATACAATTAGACATGTTCAGGTCAGGTCAAAAAAACTTTTAATAGTTTCATGCAAATCAAATGTCTTCTTCAGGTAAAATTAGACACAGCATGTTCTTAATTGGTTTTATGAGATTCACCCAAAGGTGTCATATACAGACAAAACACTGAACTAAGAACATAACCAGAAGGGTCATTTTGTCAGCACCCAACAAAAGTTCACACTTAAGATGTTATGTTATTTAGAGAGGATACTATTCAGACCTGTATTGTGAAGGGTGTTAGTTTCTTCTTGTTGATGGTTCTCTCATCAATAGTGTCAGGCACTGACAGGTTGATCATTTTGCTAACAGGACACAAAGACGCATGTGTTTGGGAGGTTCCTCACATGACATAAAATACTAAAGGCACAGTCCAAATGTCATGCTGTGTGTTTGACTGACCACAGCACAATGCCATCCCCAACAGCCTTGAAGAGGGTGTTGGTGTTGGGGTCCATGGGCAGCACATGTTTGCAGTCAGGGTCATGTTCCAGTGCCGTGTTGATCCAGTTCACAAAAGCAAACCTCTCCTCCTCTGAATAAAACACAGACAACACTATCCCATGCAGTAACCACTAAAAAAACTTACAAAATGAGTTTCTGAACAGGCCAGCATGATAATATCATGGGATAGCATTATAATATCATGGATGTGCGTCATTTCATGAATACTCTTAAGTAACTTCAAACCACCAGAGCAAAAGATACCTTTTATGAAAAATGCAAATCTCTCTTCCACAGACCAAAGAATCTCAGACATTTCAGTTTTACTTAAATTTTATTACCTATTACCTACAAACATGGCCAACTACTTTGAGTTGTGAACTGACAAGTAGATTTTGGACAAAAAAAATCAAAAGCACATTTAGAGTACCATATAAATATTGTTACATACAGTAATTAGTAGTTTTAGTCGTGGAATTTCCATTTGTACCGTGGTACTGCCACATTCATTTTTGTACAAACTATGCCAGTGAGAAACAATGCAAAAGTAATTTTAGCTAATGGAAGCAGTGGTTCATTTGATTGTGTGAAAGGTGGAGCGATTACCTGAAAAGGAGTGCTGTGTGCCCGCGCTGGACAGCTCAGACGTTCCACCAATAGCCAGAATGCCCTCTTTCCTATTAATGGCCTTCCGGAAGCTCTTGGCGATGTCACTGCTCTTTAACTCCTGAAAGATCTGAGAACACACACACACAGGACAGCAGTTCAATGTCAGTAAAGAGCTGTTCAGTTTCTGGGTATACTAGTGCCACTGCAACATTCATTCATTTCATTTATCAACATTCACTTTTTTTTACAACAGTTATTTCTTATCCTCAATTCCAAAAATGTTGTGTCTCTACACAATGTTGTGCTTGATGACTGCAAACTTTTTCGGAACCACTTAATTGGCAAAGAAAAACATTACACAAACTAAATGGCCACTTTGTGAAACAATGTATTATTAAATGCAGTGGCCCCAAAAAGTGTTTTGACATGCAAGACACTTAAAAATGTAAGAATGCATTAGCTACAGTAATGGTATCAAACCAAGTGATGCTGGAATTTATTCACAACCATTTCTTTAATGACCTTTAAGCAGCTGATTCTAATAGATGTACGATGTAAGTTCCCCTCAAGTTTACACAGACACCTCAGCAGAGTAACTACAGGTGGAGCTCAGCACATTAAAGGTAGGGTAGGCAATTTCAGAGAGGCTAGCAATAGCAACGTAGCTTTGAAAGCATGATATCCCACCCTCCCTTCAGAGCACTCTACAAAGCCACACCTCCACCAACACACATGAACTCATACATAGTTTGACAAGCAAGTGAGACATCCTATCATTGCATTTGGACAAAACTGAATAATTTAATGAACATTTTATGGTCCTGTGCTTTCCACAGAAGATATATATTTATATAAATATATTTAGACCACTTTACTTAGTGATTGTATCAGGATGTGAAGAGACTTTCAACCTGCATAATAAAAAATGTTTCTGGAAAAGAAATTGCCTACTTTGCGTGATGGATGTAAAATACTGCACTACATAAAGCTTTCCTGTAGCTCAGTGGTTAGAGCATGGTGTTAACAACGCCAAGGTTATGGGTTCTAAGCCCAGGGATTGCACATAATTAAAAAAAAATTAATAACATTCAAAAACATTCTTTCAATTGACTGGTAGTGTATACATGTATGTATTATGTGCTTAAGACACATACATTAATTGTTAAATATCCACATAAGGAAGAGATGCAACTGTATTTGAATGTAGTGAGATACTTACAGACACAAACTCATCAAAGCTGATCCGGTTGTCTTTGTCTTTATCTCCCTCTTCCATCAGCTTTTGAATGATCTCTCTGACTTTGTACCCTGGCAGTGGCAGATTGGCCTCTTTAAACAGGTCATGCAGCTCATAGTCACAGATAAAGCCATTGCCATTTAAATCTAAAGAGAGACAGAAAAGCATAATTAGTGAGTGTTGCTATAACACTATGCTAAAATGTTTTGTTTTTGATTGTTAAACAACATAATCTGTACATTTAACATTTAAGAACTGTAATAAAAATATTTTATTTATATTTTACTTTTATGATTAGTTTTATTACTTTTAATAATATTATGTTTATAATCACCAACCATTGTGGAAAATTGTTTATATACATATATTCACAAACTGAGAACTCACACACACCCACACACAATACTGGACATCAGTCACAAAGTACAAAAAAAGAAAGTTAAAGTTAAATAAACATTATCACCAACCATTTCAAGAAACATAAATTCTACTAAAGATCACAGCTGACATTAGCATGTGTCTAAGCTAACAGATGAACATGTTAATAAACCACAAAAAATACATAACACAAACATTCTTAGTGAAACAGTTAATTTCTTAGTATAATTTAATGTTTTTATACTATAAAAATAAAACACTGCCAACACGAAATATTAATATGCAGTATTAATGGCTTACATGAATGTTCTGAGCCATCTGTGATGAAAACACCCTCATATAAATCACTCTAAGTGCTCACGTGTTTTAAATCTGTTTTAAACATCAGACAGATAAAAAAACTGTCTATGCAACATTTACATGTGGAGACTTTGCAAATATGAGGTCATCATCCTTTCCACATCCCTCTCCATACCATCATGATAGAATATCTGCGTTTTTTCACATATATTAACACGTTTTTGTATTTGCCATTACAATATCACAAAGCCAATAATTTTAACACCAGATTTATTGTCTTTAAGAAAAATTAAAATATTGTATTTGTTTTTGTATTTTTATTATGTTGGCTTGGAAAAATATTTTTTGTATTTAAGCTTATTAGTAGTGCTTTTGAAGTAGCATTAGTATTACTCTCTTGCATACTACTTTTTCTGGACAGAACTTTGGTACGTAACTCACCTGCACCATTTTTTCTGAATTTTGGGACGTCATAGCTCCACATCAGAATGTTGTAGAGACTTGGGGATGTGCTCATATTGGTCGGCTTAACAAGCAGCAACAAATTTTGACATTACAACTTTATAGCCATACCCTAGCAAACAGTTACAGTACCCTAGCAACTGCCCCATAGACTTCTATTAATAAAGGTGAGAGGCATCAGAACATCAAAGAGACAAATGGGTGGCCTCTTTTGACTCATACTTGCTAAAAGTCTTTAATTATCACTATGAAAACTATCCAGCCATGCCCTAGCAACCATTAAAAGCACCCTAGCAACCAACATGAATTAGTCATATCTCCAGACACCAGACAGCATCATAGAGACATGAAATTTGCTCTTTTGATTCAAACACACATCCATCAATTAATTTCTTTTTGAGGGAACTCGTGCCGCGTCATGAAATGCATGCATGAAACTAGTCCTATCCTGATTGGTGCTGTGTGATGACGTAACGTGATAACCACGGAAGCTACAAAAGAACGTTGAAATATATGAAAGTTAGCTTCTTGTCTTCAGCAAGCGTTCCGTCTGAAGCTGTCTGTCTTGTGTGTTGTGTTAAATAAAAAAAGAAAGTTACTATGGCAAGCAAGAACAATCAGTTCAAGCTGTGTGTTTCTCCTTGCCCCAGATATATTATGGACAGGGATACACACAAACTTTGTGTTGATTGTTTGGGAGTGGAACATGCATGGGAGGAGTTTTCAAACACCATGAGCTGCTTCCTTTAAGAATGCTCCGCTTCTGCCTGGCCTGGAGGTGGATATTCTTAGCCTCAATGTGGGGAAGATTGAGGACTTACCACCTCATCCCCTCGCATTTGAGGAGCTCCAGGAGGTGGCGACTTGGGCTGTGACCAAATTAAACATTGATTGTTGTTGTTGGCGTCTCCAGCAGTGGGTTGGGGCTTTCTTTTCTGATCTCCACACTGAGATATAGAGATCGTGAAAAAGACAATTCTTGCCCCGTATTTCAGGTCCCACGGTCAATAACTATTCTTGTCATCCCTCAAAGCCCCAATGCTAAATGCCCCGAAGGCGTATATGGCAGCGGGTCAGGCTGGTGCACTGTGGCCATTATGCAGGCATACCAGCCCCACCTTCTTAGAGATTTAGATGAGGGCAGGGAGGTTGGGCCCAACGACATCAAATAGTTACATCAGGACATAGACCTTTATATCTGGGCCACTAAGAAGACCGCCAATGTCATCGGCCACTCCATGGCAGCTCTGGTGGCTATAGAGAGAAACCTAAGTCATGTTAGCTAACATGCTAAATCATACTAGCATCATGTTAAATCATGTTAGCTAACATGCTAAATCATACTAGCATCATGTTAAATCATGCTAAAACCTGCTAACATCATGCTAAATCATACAAACATCATGCTAATATGTGCTAGTATCATGTTAAAGCATATTAACATTGTTGAAATAGTCAGGCCCGAAATTTGCCGCAGCTAGCACCACTCACTGACTAGAGTCAGTAGACCAGCCACGTTAAAAAAATGTTAGCATTATATTACTAAAACATTCTAGAATAATCCTAAAACGTACTAGCATCATGATGAAACGTGCTAGTATTCATGTTAAAACATTAAATCATACTAACAGCATGTTAAAAACATTTTAGTATCATGTTAAACTGTGCTAACATCATGCTACAACATGTTAGCATTATGTTAATTTATGTTAAATTCATGCTAAAGCATGACGCATAACTCTGAAACATACTAAAACATGTCGAAGTTGTTACCATTGTGTCAGAGAATGTCAGACCTTAAGAATTTTAAACCACTGTACACTTTTCAGGCTGGGCTGTCAAGCCAACATAAAATTTGTCCTCAGACTTCCGGTTATGGCGCGGTGCTGAGTGAACGCGAATCGGAGCTCCACTACAAATACTGACTTAAATTGTATTCTTTAACCCAATAAACGCTGACAAACTGATTCTATTTTAGAATCTGATACATCTTAACGTTTCATGATGCCACCAAAACCAACTAAAACCACACAGAAACAAGTCAAATCAACCGTACCTGGAGAGGCAGAGGCAGACGCCAAATCCAATGAAGCTAATAGCGAGGAGGGAGAGTCAGGTGTTAGCCAAGAGTCTGCAATTCTGGAGGCTATCCAGTCATTGAAATCGGACTTTGCTGTGCGATTTGATGGCTTGCTACAGGCGATTAACGGAGTGCAGTGCGATCTTAAAGCTCTCACAACACGGGTAACAGAAGTCGAGGATCGAATAAGCACCCAAGAAGATAACGTCACGGAGTTGCAAACGCAAAACGCAAAATTGAAAACTGCCATAGAATCCCTCTCATCAAAAGTTGATGATCTGGAAAATCGCAGCCGCCTGTCCAATCTACGATTAGTGGGACTTCCAGAAAAAATTGAAAGGAAGGATATGTGCGTCTTTTTAGAGAAATTACTCCCTGAGATCCTCAGCCCGGAAAAATTTCCTGGCCCTCTTGTAATTGAGAGAGCTCACCGAATCGGCAGATTCTCCGAATCGTTCTGACTCTCCACCGAGAGCTGTGATAATGAAATTCCGAAATTACGCTGACAAAGTCCGTACTCTGAAAGCAGCTCGAGCAGTAGGCACCGTGATGTTAGATAAAAGAAAGCTTATGTTCTTTTCTGACGTGTCAGCTGAACTGCACAAGAAACGGAAAAGATTTGACGCGGTGAAGAAGGATCTTCGCGATCTCAACTTCCCTGAATTGCGTTATGGCATCTCGCACCCAGCTACTTTGTGCGTGACATACAAGGGAAAGCGCCACTTGTTCGACAATCCTTCAGATGCTCAGAGGGGTTTTGCCAGATTTGAAAGACAATGTTCATTTGGGGAAATACCTGTTTGTTGGTCAGTTGTTCTGTCTGGCTGTATTCTGCTTTTACGAAGGTTTTTTTTTTTTT
>JAZGTI010002444.1:0-36344 GCA_036877585.1 Botia kubotai
CTGTAAACATTGTTTACACAAAAAACAACAGTTTTTAAGTTAGATTTCATGCCGTTTAGGAATCAGTTTAAACAGAGAAGCAGTTTATGCAGTAAAACATGATTTCTGCACAGTGGGGTGTTACAGCATGGCTCCAAATCAGGAGCACACCATCCACTCAAAGTCACAAAAGAAACTCCGGCATTACTCAACCCGAACAAAGACAGACAGTCCAGCCTTGCACCTGCTCCACATAAACCACTAACACTTCACACAGTGGGTCACCCCTTATGGAGCTAAAACATTCAGTAACTTTCAGTCATTTTATCTAAAAATGTATTTCATTTTAACTCCCTATCAGCATCAACTCCCTACCACTGTAACCTCAAAAAACAAAGAACATTATATTTACATTCAGTAACAGTAGAAAAACGAATAATATAATTTGTATAATTCACAAAGCAGAAGCAGAAGCTGTATTCACCTCAAACATAACTGTAAAACCACAGTTATATATTGCATTTTAATGTAATGAAATGTGAATGAATGTGAAACATGCTAGGCCCTTATGATAAATGCATTATTTAAGAGAAATGTCTTACTGGAACATCTTAGAAATTTACAAGACGTCATACACCCCTGACTGTTAATCTTGCATCATGTTCTTGCACCACGTTTCTCTCAGCCCGTGACTGCAAAAGGTCCTATCAAACAGTGTGTGTGTGTGTGTGTGTGTGTGTGTGTGTGTGCACCCTCAACACAGCAGCAGTTAACAAACAGAGCCGTCGGGACTCAGAAACGCAGCATTAGAGCCTCTCAATTTCTTACTCAGCAGATAAGTTCAAATTGCTTTTTAATCGTTGGAGAATAAGTCTTAATTATGATAATCCATTACTGAAGCACTGGATTAGAATACATTTCACAACATGATTAGGTTTTTGTGTACTAATGCGAGCTTGACGAGAACAGTAAAACATTCTTTCTTTTTCTCCTCTCTAGATTGTACCACAGTCTCTGTTCAATTTGGTTCTTTTATATTTCCTTAATCATTGGTTACAGATATTTAAAAGCTACCAGGACATTTTGTACTAATTTCCCTTTATCACAAAACCTTAGTAGAAAAACACTGTGAGAATATTAAACTGTAATCTATTATGTAACTTTTTTTAGTTTAACTCCTTGAACCCTCGCAAGAATTTCTAATGGACACAGACCAAACAGCTTAGTACGCTAATACCAACACTGAATTTAACCAATACTAATACTTAACAAAACAATTCATTCTTCTCTCAAAGCGTTAAGAGGAAAATGTTAATCGGCTAAAAAACACAAACATTAGACATTTAAAACTGAGGCCTGATCCACACCATTTTGACCTGCTTTGGTTCAATGACTATTTTGAGTACCAACCGGACGCTTTCCATAGGGCAATTTTTAAAACACTTTGCAGACCGTGTTTACACAAAATAAACACATATAACGTACGATTAACATAAATGTACAAATCAAAGTCGATCTAAAAATATGGTCTGTAAGGTCTAAAAATCTGGTCTGTGTATGGTCTAAAAATATAATAAGTGACTCACCAAAATGCCAGAAAATTGTTTTTCCTCCATGCTTTTGAAGCTCTCGTCAGCGTGGGTCCTCTTTCAGGAAGGATGCCCGTCCCTGGCGCCTCTGTGATCTCGGGGACTCGTTTTGAGCTTCTGGGGAATGAGTCTCTGGTGTGCACCGCTCCCACAATGTTTTTTTTCTCTCTGCTAGTTCAGTCGCTTGCTGGTTTGCGATGCTGGGCTGAGGTGGCGTCTCCGCTTTGTGTTAATTCTGTGTTAATCCAGGAACTTTTCTATGCTGTGAAAAGAACATGTGACAGAGGAGGAGGGTGTAAGATGGAGGGGAAAGCAAGTATTAGCTCCCAACCGTGTTCTCCTTTTTCTAAAACAATCATTTCATAACTGCTGATAAGACCCAGTAACACTAACCGTGTGCTGGTTGGAAGTTTTCGTCAGACTAAAGGGCGCAATATTCTCGTTATTATGGAAATATGTAGAGGATGCTTATGTGGTAAACTCAGCACAAACTACAAAACTCTAGAATACTACAATGATTTACAGTATTAACCTATAGCCTACATTGTTTTATAAACAGCTGTTTAAAGCCTATCTTGTGGACCACTTGATTAGGTCATGAGGTAACTTCTCACGTCAATGGATTCCAACACGTTTCCACAAATATATTTATTCTCATATTATTAGATGTCACTAACATTTTACACACAAAAGCTCACAATCCACAATTTGCCAGGACAGTACATTTTAGACGTTGCAGTTGTCTTTATAATTAAAAGCAATCTGCTCTGGAAGTCACACTTGTAATATAACAAGTGATCCAACAATTAAAATGGACCTACTTCACAATAAAAGACATACTGTCAGTTTAAAGCAGGGCGGAGACTCAAGTAGCACTTCACTGGAGCCTCTTAAATCACTCATGTTGTGGTGACCCACTCATCCTGACACGAGCCAACAGTGCAAATTACAAATCCTGATTTACAGTGAACGCTTGTCCGGACTGACTACCGCAAGGTAATACCTCAGCCATGATACACACCACGTTAGCCTCACCATGGGCAATGCCAAACTTTCACACATATTTAGGCCTAGTAACTTAAATAGTAATAACAATTTGAAATACAAATCTATTTCATTGTGACTTTTTTTTATCAGCTCTTAATGATGGTTTAAAGTGTCAATTATTATAATACAATTCTGTCATCAAGAATGCAAACACAATTATTATACAATTTTGTCAATTGACAAGGTATCAGACAAGAACAACAAATAAATGTATCACATGCACAAAATATACTACACTGGCCCGGGGCAAAGATAAAGCACAGACAAAACTAGGTTAGTGTACCATCATTTACTTCCACTAACCTTCGCAAAAGATGTTTTTATTTATAAAACGCAGAAAGATAAGACATAAGATAAACAATGAGTGCAAACTTTCTGAACCAATGACTTACTTAAACTCTCTCTTATCAGTATTGTGTTGTCTCTTGCACCACACGAAACATGTGCTATTTGCTGAACGAGTTGAGGATTATCGATGGAAAAAACACATGACTTTTTACATATTACAGCTAATACTGCAACTGCAGTTGCAGTGAAATTAAAAACTCGGCAGGTAGCTTGGATATGTAGTTGAAATAATAATAATAGCACTTAACGTGTATTTTGAAACCATTTCTTTGAAGTCTAAACCATAAATAGACCTAAGCAATACCGGACAGACGTCCACCCGCAACAATGAGCGCCACAAATTCAAACAACTGCGTCAATTTATTAATTAAGTCAATTGACGACGGGATAAAAAGTTGGGTTTTAATTACGAAGCAACATATACTGGTTACGCAACTTATTAACGCGACTATTAAATTTACATACACGCTCATTCGTGGTTCCGAGAGTGTTGGGTCACGTGCCCTCCGGAAACTTTCATCTACACCCGCTACATCCCGAAGTTGCTTACTCCACACAAGGACCTGCGCTTTAATATTCCTCCTACAGGGGGCGCTTGGGGCCTGCAGTAATCTAACCCCCAATTCGGCCTGTTTAACCAGACTTTAACGTCTAAAGATGACTTTCGTCACTACAAATGCATTTTTTCTTTAATATATATGTAAAATCTATAATGTAAATCTGCAAAACCTATGAAACAGATGACTGTGAAAGGACAGATAACTGCGATAGGTAATGCCACAATACAGTGCTGCATAACTTTGTATGGGGCACTTTACACACTGCTGGAAGTGACTTGTGAAGTGTCTACACTGCACTTCTGTGGCAGGTCATGTGGTGGCTCTCATTAGCAGTGAAGGGTGATGCCACAGAGATTTAAACTCGTAGCTTATCACTGACACAAAACAGAACCTGCGCTGATTCATCCATATACACAGCCACCCTTGCATGATTTGAACCCACCAGTCACTATATGTAAAAGTATAAAATATTTTCTTGATGTGTTGATGTGAAGGCCACATCATCATGCATTTACATTTTCAGTTATTCAATTCACATTTTAAATAAAATCAAGCACTGTTGGCGTTCATCATAGGTTTTCTTTTTTCCAGTTTGACATGATTTCAAATACAAAAATGAAAGTGTCTTCAGATTTCATAAAACATATAAAACATAGGCCCCTTGTATTGTAGCACAGGCACTATGCAATAGATTATGCACTATGCATTATGCAAGCAAATAGGTTGTATAAATTCTGTGTGCCTCAGTTGAGTTACAGGAACGCCCTCATTTGTGCTTGTGTTTTTCAAATGCAAAAACCTACTGGTTAGTGCAAAAACCTACTGGTTAGTGAGTCGGGCTTGTAATCAGAAGGTTCCTGTTTAATTCCAGCACTGGCAGGTATCAACTGAAGTGCCCTTGAGCAAGGCACCAACCCCTAATTGCTCCCCGGGCGCAGCAGTGCTGCCACTGCTCCAAGTGTGTGTGTTCACTCCTCGCCAGTGATGCAGAGGTCACATTTCAGGTTTGGGTTACCATAGGTGACAAACATGTCACTTTCACTTTCAGTTGTGGGCCAGCTGGATGTCAAAATGAAAGTTAATGGAAAATACCATCTGACACAACAAAAACTTTCCATTTCCAAAGCCTAAAGTTAATATTAACAGACACACACTGTGGAAAAACAAAAAGTCCAAAACATGTAGCTGTTGTTATTTAGTCGTTTAGGGGACTTTGTCTCAGTTTTAGGGCTGTAAAGTCATGATTACTAGCAAACGTCTGTGATGGGATGATACAATGTGCTACACCTCCTCAACTCCACCCAACACAGATAACACAGCTCCCAAACACTGCACTGCCTCCAATTACTGTCAACTTCACCACAAATGTAATGCAAAATACTATAAATATACATACCAACATACCACTGTTTGTGTACTATGATTACACGTCAGTATTGTAATACTATTGTAATAAAGGTAATCAAAGTACTTTGTAAAAAATAAATGCTTACTGACAGATGTCTGTGCATATACCGCTGGGACTGTATACAGTACTTTAATATTAGAAATAGAAAAGCACGTTATCTTTATCTGGGCCAAATGCAGTCATGTGTGATGTAGCTGTACTACAAAACAATTACAGGAAGTAGAATACAATAACATCTGAGGGCATCATTTCTCCTTATAGACACCAAAGGACAAAGACACTTCCTGTGGGTTGTCACCCATCAAAAGGTTTCCATTGGTGACACTGAAGTATTATCTGCAGTGAATGTATAGCAGATGTTGCTCTATCTATATTCATTAACATACATTCTGGGCAATGGCTTGGCAAATGTTCATCTTGGAATGCTTTAGATTGATGGATTGACTCTGTCGTCTAAATTCTTAAGACACAGACAACACAACTGATGGAAAGAAAACCTGTGCTTAACATACTATTGTTGGCTTCAAGATTATGGATTTATTATTTTGATTTAAATTTGCTTTGTTTACATTTTAATGTATTTATTTTACCAGTTTTGCTGCACCCATCGGTTCATTTTATCAACACTGGATCTCTGCAATTTGTCCAGTTTTCATTCCTTCAATTGCACATGTTTGTTTAGCATGTTGTCCGGGTTCACATTCCTGCACACATTCCTGCTTCTTATCCCTCTTCCTCTTGAAAGCAGTAGAATGACACATCCTACAGAAAGATGACAATAACATTCCCAATTTCCACTCAACCAATGAGGGAGTACTGCTCGTGTAATCATTTAATCCCTTTTACTTTACATAGTGGACAAATGGCGGACAGTCTGTCTGGCCAGGAAATTCAATGTTTTGATTTTCGGTCTGATGAAGGTGGCTATGCGTGGGAGCACCAATTATGAAAATAAAAGATATGAGACGGTGCACAAACATTCAAAGGGACTAACACTGCTCATCTTTACAATGCTCTGTAAAAAAAAAAACTCATTATGAGAGTTCATTACAAATATCCTCATGATTACTGCATCTTTGTACTTTACACTGCACTTTATTGAAGCCCTTTGGCTGTAACATTTAGTATTAATTATTTGGAGAGAAAAAAATCCAGCATACTTTGCAGTGTTTTCTCAGTTCCACTGACTTCTAAATTCCAATATTGTCCACTCAAGAATTATCTATATGATGTGACAGGATGTATACAGGATGTATGGTGGAGCTAAACCAATGTACACAGGATCTGCTATGACAGAATGTTTACTTAACACAAGATTTGGCATGCCAACATGCATTGCTCTACTCCATCCTACATGACTTCAGCGTTTTTGTGCACAGATTGAGCCCAGATGTGGCTAAACATCTATACAATTATCCTGCATCCTCCCGTGCCTTTAGTGGTATAATCATCTCAGTGTGATCATCGTCAATGTTTATAATTAGTTCAGTCCAATTTATATTCATAAACTAATTACAATCGTATTACTAATTAGTTTTACCAAAATACATCTTATAATGAACAATAAAACATGCCATAATACAATGTATTGTGTGTAATATTTCATAATTTTCCTGTTTTCATTATATGTACAGAATGTTGCACTAAAACAATGCACACATTACATGCTAATTAATGGACGCAATGTTGCATTACAGGTCATGGGTTCAATCCCAGGGATTGCACATACTTAGAAATAATGTATAGTATAATGCAATGTAAGTCACTGGATAAAAGCACCTGCCAAATGCGTAAAAGCATGAGGGACAGTTACTTGTAACTATGCGGTAAGATTTGCGTACATCACAGGTGGACCTTGATTTCTACTTGCCCTGTGTTCAGTTGAATATTGGAGGTCATGTGTTTGTTTACAATAGCCTCTTCTTTATACTCTTGCTTCTTAGGAGACTGGAAATGAACAACGCTGAAGCAGACTTCAGTGACAGAATGAAGAAACCACAGAGTACCTTTGCTTCAGGCTCCTGAGATGTTGCCACAGTTCTTATGACTTCAGGCTGTCTCAGTTTTGTTCTGTCTCTGCAGTAGCATCCTACATTCTGATTATGTAGCCAAAGAAATATATATTTTTAGTAACTAAACAACCACAACAACTAAAAAAACTAAATGACCACATCACCCTGAAAGGTGCTGGAGAAGGCTAATGCTGTATTCGTTTATCTATGGTGATCTATAAAAGATTAAACAATTATTCACCCTCAGAATCTACCACAGAATATGACATCTCACATTTATGCATTTGGCAGACTTACAGTTTATTCAAGTTATACATTTTGTCAGTGCATGTGCTCCCTGGGAATCGAACCCACGACATTTGCGTTGCGTTGCCAACGCAATGCTCTACAAACTGAGCTACAGGAACTTAAGAACATAAATAAACATAAATAGACATAAAAGTAATATTCTCGTGCAAAATAATGGTCTCTAGAAAAGCTACAAACCCGCACGATTTTTAACGACACACCTGACGTTCATCCCTGAGACAATGACATCTGAGGGTCTGAGTATGAGGAAAGAGGAACCCACGCGTGCTACAGCAGCTAACATTAGCCGGTGCAAGTTATTACCATCAAAAGTGGCTCGTAGCACATCGGGTAAACTGATGTCATTTATAAAGGCAAGAAATGAGCAACTCAATCACCCCGTTTTGGGATACACTGTGACACGATGATTTGATTCAATGTGAATAAGACGTCAGACGCATTTCTCACGTTAGTCCAACAGGTTATTCATTGGCATGTTTACTTAACAATGAGCTAATAAACTGACAATTTAATGATACATATTGCTTATTGTTCAACAGGTCATATTTCACCAATTGTGTACACAGTATCATTTACACCACACTTACACCCCACCTCCCCCTCCCCTCAAGAATGATGCAAGCCAATAAAACATTACCGCACGGTTGATGTACATCTCAAAGCAATGCCATGATGTTTTAAAATACTCTGTCGTCATTAAAATGTAATCCGAGCTGCGGCGAATGATAAATCATAGTAGTAAGTGATACGAATTGTAACAAATGGATCATTTATGCGTTTAGAGTTTGTCTTTAAACTGAAGAATGGCGATGTGCATAAATACGGAAGAATTGTTTAGTACTTTACCTCGTGTTATATTTAGTGCTCTTACCATTGCTTGGCCAACAACACCTTCTGTGCCAGTGATGGAGATGGAGAAAGTCTGGGAGATAGATCTGGGAGAAAGTACCGGCATCTGTGGGGTTTTAAATACGACTTCCACGTTACGTGAAACATTTCTTTGTTAAACTTGTATTCGACTACACTACACGCCGTTCGGATGCGTCTCCGCCCACTTTACTATAGACCCTCCCCCTGCCTCTAAGATAGTGTTTATATTTCACAAATATTAGATCATTAAGTTTATTCGTTTATTAACTCATATTGATTAATAACTTAATGTAATAGGTGTAGCTGTGACCAATGCAAAGATTTAAATTTAATTTAATGATGGCTTTGGTTATGATAGGCTAGCAGATCAACGCATTTATGAGTGTGTGTGTTTAGTTGTAACTAGCTAAAGATCTGCCGGTAGTACAGCACGTGTGTGGAAAAGCGTCGTTGATAAAGAATCATTGATGGACGTCTCAGACAGACAATACACCTGCGATTATACCACCTGCCTAATGTTGCACAATGCATGAATACTGTAGCGCTAAACGTGAGGGTCTCTTTCCATTAAACAAGCTACATTTGGCTTCTATGTCCTTTAAAACGTGATACATGTACAAAGAGTGAGAGGTGCGGTTACAAAACCCTAAACACAGCCCTGTCGCCGTGATGCGTAGCAACAGCCTTCGTAACCGACACAAAATATGAGTGTGCAATGAATATCATGGGAGAAATTAGGACATTTAGCGAGAAACACATAGGCGTTCGTTACCTTTTAATTCTTTAAGGGATGCTGAAAGACGACATGAGGACACACTCTTCTCCGTTGAAGCGCCGTGGAGCACAGCGGTGGACTGAACAACCTCTGCTGTAGCGCGACCAGTCATTTCAAGTGGCTAAATTGTACTTGTACGTGTTACTTGTCAAAGAACAAACAGAGAACCATTCATCACTAACTTTAACTAGATACGACTTGTTTCGTGGACCTTAGAAAGCTTGACACGAAAACTACAGTCTGCTCGGGTCTTTGTTTCTAAATACAGCTCTCTGCTAAGCCGTTGGCAAGAATTAAACTGAATGCAAAGGTATAATTACTATTCTAATGCTACTTGGAAATTATATAGATGCTGAAGTCAGTGTAAGAAAAGTGCAGTGCTTTTGTAGTGCAGGTGCGTAAGCTCATTTCTGAAGGAGATGTATTTAAAAGAGGTGCATCTTCCTAAAAAAGAGACTTCAAGAGTTTTAAAACTTTTTGAGGTTCTAAGGTTTTGTTTTAATATAGCTTGGATAATGTTGAGGTTTTGTTTAAATATAATTGGGGCGTCAGCTGTTTTTACAGTACCAGCTACTGTATTTATATACTAAATTGGTTATATACTATATAATATATACTGAATTGGTTCCCCCACTAAGTAGGGATGAAGAAACAGGTTACCATCATTAAATGAAAACTCCACCCCACAATGAAAATTCTCTCATAATTTACTCATCCTCATGTCATCCCAGATGTTTGTGACTTTCCTTCTTCAGCCGAACACAATTAGAGTTGTTAAATAATACTCCAGCTCTCCCCAGCTTTGATCATGGTTTTGAAGCTCCATCCATCCATCATAAAAGTAACCCATATGACTCCAGTGGATTAATACAACAAAAATGATGCATTTTGATAGAATAAATATATAGTATGATCAATGAAAGGTTATCAGCTTTAAAGACATGCAATTTATTTAGGGAATTATATTAAGCCTAAATATTAATTTAATTAGCCTGATGGCCATTCATTTTGTTTTACTGTACTGTTTGTGAAAGCTTATCAGGCATTGTGTGGCCTATCATCAGCTACTTTTCTGTAACATTTTAAACATGATATTTAATGTGGAAATGGTTTTATTTTAAATACATTATTTACTCTGTCGAAATATCTATCTAAATCTGTCTGCTTGGCGGTCTTTCAGTCAGTTTGTTTGTCTCTTTGTCTGTCTGTCTCTCTCTCTCCCTCTATACAGTTATCTTGGGCATCGGTACATGTTGGTCTAAATAACACAAAGCATATTTGTCTGTGTGTGGCATTGCGTCATCAAATGTGAAATAGACATACCATAGGAAATGCTGCCCTCCTGTGGTGGAAATGTATACTTACAGCTGGTTACTCGTGGGTAACCACATCCAAAGTAATGTTTGCATTTAAATTTGTACAATGCAATTCAGTATAATTATGAAAGTACAACCCTGCATGTAAATGCGAAATTTAATATTTCGTACTTTTGAAAATATTTAACACTCTACAAGCCGTTCATGAACAATAATGCCAACTGTACTGTTGAGATGCAGTTTTTCTTTCTGCCAGCAGAGGGAGATACAACATAACAACGAAAGAGTGGCAGTAAGTCGGTAAGAGTCAGTAACCATACCAGCTTACGATAGCATGAGAGTGAGGTTTTGTGGTTTCGCTGCCTACCTATTTTAAACAGAAGAGGGCGACATGTAGCTTTCCTTAAAAGCAAAGTTCTTAGAACAAAATTGGCTAACTTCCATTTACAACTATTATTTTATGTTTATGATAATTGTTGTTAATAATGACGTTAGTAGAAAATAAGTCTAGTAATTAGATGTAGTAGTTGTAAATAACAAGTATGTCTTATTAAAACTACAGCAGATGGTATTTTGACTTGATTTTGACAGATGGTATTCTTTTTCTTAATTTCCCGTCATCTGATAAATATTTATATTTAACTTCATTGTATTTATTTATCTATTTACAAAATACTTTGGTCTTTTTGGGTAATTACTAGCGAAATTAAAAAATGACAGGCATTGACAAAAGCTCGTGTACAAAAATGAATGAAAGTTTATTCTTTTGCCGATCCAAAAAATCCCTGATGTAATACAAATGTATAAACAGAATTAAAAATACATATATACAAAGTTTGGGTCCTGCCCCTTTTCATACATCTGGCAAAGTACTACATAATTTACCTTCTAAATGAGTATCTCCTTCTATTAAATACTGTCATAATTTAAAACACATGACATTTTACTGCTATTAACATAACTGCTATCCCAAACAGGAATTGTCTTGGTAATATAAAATCCTCTCGTGGTTTAAAATAATGTCTCTTTTTTACATATGCCTCTTCATGTGCAGGGCCAGGTGGTCTGAGCGGGAGAAAGCCCTCTCACACAGGTGACACTGAAACGGCCTGTGTCCGGTGTGTTTCCTGTAGTGACGCGTCAACTCGTCTGACCTGGCGAACTTCCAGCCACAGCCTTCCCAACTGCAGTGGTAAGGTTTCTCACCTGTAAACCAAACGAAGGAAAAACATTTATTGTCATGTTCACTTTTACGCATAGTGCAAAAACTAACCAATAAATGAATAAGTAAAACTAACCAATAAATTCAAAAACTTCGACTCTTACCTGTGTGTGTCCGCATGTGGGCTTTCAAGTGAGAACTTTTCGTGTACGTTTTCCCACACCCGGGGAATTCACAGCTGTGCGTTGCGGTCCGTTTTCGTGCCCATGACCGACGCCCTCGCTTCGGCTTGCTGTCTTCAGGATTAAGAAAACCCAGGAGCGGTGAGGACGGCGGAGTCAACATGACACCTGGCATAGCCGGGTGATTTGATCGCAACGGTTCGCTAAACACGTTGTAATGTCCGTGATACTGTTGATGCTGACCGTACGGAGGTGGATAAGGCACGCCGTTCATGAATTGTTGCTGAGGCGTCATGTTAATGTGCTGATGAGAGTTCATCTCTGTCAAGATGCAGTCTTTCCTGCCTACCATGTCCCGAGCGACATCTTGTTGCATGCTGTGGTGCCCATAAGCCTGCGTTACGGACTGGTGCTGCATAACACGCTGAGGTTCGTGTCCATAATAATTTCCCACGTAGTCGTTTGCCATCATGCAGGAGTGCTCGTGGTTTTCAGTTTTAATTTTGTATCCCACATTACTAGAATTGGGCACAGGAAAGTGCGCCGGGTGTCGAGAGTTCGGAACCCTTAGTTCAGTGTACTCCAGCCTCTCCAAAGATCCTTTAAAACTATATTCATGCGTGGAGTCGCCGTGATAATTCATGTCCGGGGTAAACAACTCGGCTACCAGACTGTGGCCAGGGCGTGCGCTAAAGTTGTTTCCACAAAACGCGTTTGGCGCCGGGTGACAGCCGTCGCTGTCGTAAACTGTACTGCAGCTCTCGGGTGATTCTGGTAAGGAATAGGCGGGCGGCTGCTGCGCGGCGTTGTTGTCATTGTCTGGCGTGACAGAGTTGGACAGAATAAACTCGAGATCCAAAAATTTTGAAAGATCGTCCTCATCTTTGTCCAAAGGTGGCGACTCCACAATGCTGAATTCCACCTCGATGAGAGGTCTCATGTCTCCAGCCGCTGAACTAGTTTTACTGGGGTCAATTTTCCAGTCCTGGAAAACAGACATTTTTCGAGTTTAGACTACTTAATTTATCAGTAGCTTAGATCAGCACTTAAAATGTACAACATTTTTTAAACCAAGATAAAGCATTGGTGCTACACAATACATTTAAATATAATGTGCATACTACCACAAAGTTTGAAAAATACCATAAAACTTGCAATGAAAAGTTAACTTACCCGAACAATTTTAGCCTGTTTCTCATCTATAATCTGGTTGCTTGAAAATGTATTTATCGAAGGTAACATCGCATCGGCAAGGGCCATCTTGCAAATGTTAGGAAACTCAATAACTGTTCGCTCTCATTCAGTCCGAAAGAGAGATGATGCGTCTCTAATACTCTTGCCTGACTATCTACCTGTCTCATTATAAGGAGGATCTGAACGCCTTGGGGGCGTGTTCTAATGACGTTGAAATGTAGTGTAGCCTATCACGTGTTTACACTGGCTATCCTTGACAACATGTAAATATTGTCAAAACGCAATCAACTATTGGGTCTCTATTTAATTAGGCATTACTCATTATTCTATTAAATTATGAAGGGTACTTAATGTTTTTTCTTGGTTTAATAATCTGTCAGTATTTGTCCATATTATGATAAATTCATTATAGCACAAATAAACAAACATCCCAATATGTGCACATATAACATTTTTAATTTTTTTTAGATATTCAAATATTCAGTATCCTCGCAATTTAGAAAATGTCATCTATTTAAGGTTTAGGTGGTATTTACAAAACAATGTATGCCAATGTATTTTGTCAGTGTATAATTTAAGTGCTGAAGGGGGCGCCACAAACCCCCCACTCGCCAAGACGTCTTAAAATTTATTGCGGGACACTAAAACACGTTTTAGTGACTTATCGGGTATTTAGATTATCTATATAATTATTTAGCATTCACATTTTAAATGTATATGGTAAACAGGCTTTTAATCTGTGAAATCAAATTCCTGAATACGATTAGGTAAAATGTAAAAAAGAGGAATCACGTGATCATTTATTAAATCTTAATTTTATTTAAAATGTAACCAAACGTTTAAAACAAACAGGTTGATGCTATACAATATGTGGAACTAAAAGACAAATAAAAACAGTACCAGTGCACGACTGTGAGTTTCACCGAACATGACACTTCATTGGTATTAAAATTGTAATGATCTGATCGGTATTAATTTATCCAGATCGAACTCCTGCCTAATTAGCATTTGAACACACCAGCTTTAAAATCTCGGAGCAATCGAAACAACATGATAATCTCAGTGATAAACAATGCAGGTACATGTTAGTTAATGATCTCAGAGTCAATAGACCTCGTCTTTCAGTTGATTAAAATGCAAATTAATGGCCTAACGCTCTTGGGCTCATGTTTAGAGACAAGGTGGGTAGGCTTTAACCAAAAACCACGTTCCGTCTCATGCTTTAATGACGTGAAATTAAATAAAATCGGACCCGGAATAAAGTGCAGCTTTAACTCTGGACTGAACAACATTTTATTTTATCATGCTTAAATAACTTGCGAAGATTTAATAGCACTATGTCTCTATGCGATATTTGCGTGTGTTGTTCTCTGTTTCGCTCCTGGCGCAAAGCAGCGGCACCTTATTCCGTTGGTTTATATACTCCAGTTATTTTTACCCATTCTACGCAATTCAGATTCCGGCACAATAGCGTTGTCATTGTTTGAGTGAGGTGGAAATGGATAGAATTTCCTGAAACACAGAGAGTGTCCTTTTCCTCGCCAAAGCTGAGTACGAGACTATTTATTATTGATTAAACAAATGTAAGGCTGCAATGCATACGAGAAAACGCAAAAACACCGTAAGCTAATGTAATAATAACAACAATAATAATAAATCGTAAGTACACCTGATGTATTTGCTTTATTGCACTATATAATATTGCTATATATATTATAATACGTTTTAATAAAATATTTGTTATATATAATTTATTTTCAGCACTTTCTATAAGAAGCATTCACTTTTTTGTCCTACCATGTTTCTCTTGTCTTTGAAGGAAAGAACGGAAGTTTAGTTTCTTTTTTCTTTGCTGTTTTCTAAACACAATTAGGAAGATTGCAGATTGGCAGACAAGACACAATCTTCCTGGAGACACACAGTTGTATTTACAAGATGTCCAATTTAACTAATTCAAAAGTCAGTTAAAACTAGCGATAATCCACGTGCATACAAATGCAATATATGCCAACATGCTGAAATATTTAATTCATATTTTTAAATGATTTACACTATGATTTTTCGTGGTGGTGTCTTGTAATCGACCTTACCTATTACCAATACCACAGACAAAGCATTTTGCGCTAGAGGGGCTTTACAATACATTACAATAATTTTAAAATAGTTCCAATGAGATCTGTGCCCCTGGCTGTGTTCCCGTGAACCTGCCTACTTCCGTTTTTTTCAAAACAGTCCTGTTAATATATAGGATGATACGGAAAAACATATTTCCCCAATTAATATACTATATATAATATATAACACAGTTTATTTAAAGAAAATAAACACTGTCTTTTAATTGCACTGAGCAGTACCTGTGTGGCAGGATAAAACAGTTGATACAAACAAACGTGCTGTTATTGGATTTGGATAATATATTTAATGATACATTTAACAATAATTATTCTCATTAGCAATAATGCACTGAAGCCCTCTTAGCTTAAGACAGCTTTAACTTTTACATTTATTTTCCCTACATTATTTTCATAGGACTGTTGTACAGCAATGGAACCGGCAGCAGATTAAAGAGCCTTTAGTTTCCCAGAAGCATGCAGATCTTTTCTGTTGGATTTTTGTAGGGAGATCTGATAAGGAAAATGTTGATTTTATGAAGGAACACAATCCTTGCGTCTCCACCCTCACACGCTTAGGGCTTCTGAAAGATACGTGAGCTTTGTCAAGTATATATGTGAGCACGATAGCAAATATTTACATATGTCTGTTTACAGCCATAAATATAGTAGCTATGTATTTGTGCACGCGATTATACAATGGCTTTGTTTTTGCTTTGAGTTTTTTTTTTGTTGAAAATGAGACTCGTTAGACTGCAGGATATTAGTGCTGTACACACAAACAACCATCATCAACAGAGCTGCAGTTATTTCTGTGTGTTTCCACACACAGGTGGACTATCAGGCATTGACCCAGTAGATTTTAGGTTTGATTTGTAAATGCAGGCATTAATTTATCATTTGGTATTAAGGGTTGCTACAACTTGCCTGAAGTTGTAGCAGCACTCCTTAAACAAGCTAAGAAGTAGTGCACTTCAGGGTACGCAAGTCCTTTCATTACGTGCAATTTACAAAACACTTGTCTCCGTTTCTCTTTTTCCAAATTTGGTTAATGTGGTGACTAATGGCTGAGTCAGTTACTGCACACCCTCAACCGCAACCTGGATCTTCTGCCTGCACTATAGCTGAATATATGTGTTGAATTCACATACGTTCCCATGACTACACATAAGTGTTACACAAACTGTATGGTAGCCCAGGAAATACCACACAGATCTTATAAATTAGCTAAATAAATATAGAGTGAAATAAACATGTAACTGATTAAAGGCGGCTTTAAATTCTTTATAGTATTTTAATCTTCATATCGCTAAGGAATTTTATAAGAAATTCGAGGATCTGCCCCTTTCCCTTTCATTGTTCTGTGGCGTCTAAGTGCAGGTAATTACCAATCCTTCAGTGACTCAACCACCTAGACAAATTTGTGTGGACATAGGAGCAAATATTTGTGTCCAGTGCACCGACCACCAGCAGAGCCCACCACTCGATCTTCCTATGCTTGTCTAGTACACAAGCCCGACAAAAGGACAAGTCCTTTCACTTCCATTGGACCATGCTAAAGACCTGAGACCCATTGCAAGGTCTCAGACAAGACAAGGTACAGGTAAAGACAAAGACTCTAGGCACAGAGGTGGTCTCTGAATGCCCAGGGGCCAGTGTAACCACACACAGCAGATAGGTGAGATCCATTGAAAATAGACTTTTTAACTCTAAACATCACAGTCATGCCACAGATGTTGGTTAAGAAAATGTATCTTGCAAGTATATAAGATTGCTAATGGCTAGTCGCTCTTGAATCAGGTTGCATTGCTGTGTGTGTTGTTTTCCAGAGTAATGTGCCCTACATGCAATATATTTACTGTGGCTGATGGCCTCAATCTCTTTTACTTGTGTTTGTTTTCCTGTTCCACTGGCTTTTCACTCAGGCACTTCGAATTTCAATTACCATCTAATCTAGAGTCTCCAGAATAGTAATTATCCCCCATCACCCGAGCAGTGGGGAAACCCAGTGCTATCTAACATAAATACTCTCCCATAAATGATCTTAAAAAAAGAACAGAAACTGTACACTTACTAATTTATCACAAAACTAAAGAAGAGGGTCAGGAATATGCATAATGGGGACAAAATGACCTCCACAAACTGACACAATTACAAGCTAAACACAGGCCCATTTACGTTTATTCATGGACGCCACTTTTATTCATAGTAAGTTACATTGCTTTCAAGGTAAACACAGTTGTGAGTTTCCTGTGATTATTTTGGTGTATAGCGGCAATGGATGCCAAAAAGCATTTCTAATGTATGCAACAATTTCCTGTTGTCATTATCATTTGAAATTTAAAGAAACGTTTCACGTCATATAGAACTGATAAACACAAGACATGTATTTACATCAACATCAAATACTATTCAACCAAGTCAACACAGTGAAGTATTTAAGCTTCCAGTAGCTGATAAGTCTCTCCCACTCAAACTCAGCCAGAGCGCTGCTCCATGTCTCTCATCTCCCCTGGAGGCCTCTTTGTCTCCAGTTGTAATTGCCTCTGCCTGCTTTGGAGCAACTCTTGTCTGGGGACACAAAACTTGACTCTGTGAACGACTGCATGTGTCTGGGGTCAAAAGTCCACCAGTGAAGTCTACAAGCGTTCCATACACCCCTGCGCTTCCAGATGCCAGGCAAAGGAGATGCACTACAGAAAAGTCACTTATTCATCCCAGACAGAAATCGGTGAAATATCTGTACACCGTCATCAGAGCTGTTGTGTGTCCGAGATTCTCTCAGTTCTCTGTTATGTCAAAGTATCGGTTTTGTTTCCTACAATTCAATAGGAGATAAAAATAGACGCAAATGACACACAATTGTTAACATACAGTAAGAGTATTAAGATACAAAATCCTATTATATGTCTGCCAGAAATAAGTTAGATGGTAAACACAGATATGATTCTTGATTTTTCTTTCCTATAGTATGAGCTTATATGTTGATCTGCACCAGCAAAAAACTTTGGATGGAAAAACAAATATTGTCGTCACACGTTCCATTAGCACATGTTGTTGAATCGTGTCTTTTTGCTTTTAAGTGGTTGTTTTGTAAATCTGCACTAGATTTGACACTTTGTTTTTCTTCTGAATAGGAAAAACACTCACTACAGCTTAAAAAAACAACACCTGCCCAATAAACCACAGCTTTTATCCATCTGCAGACTGTGGGTCTTTACTTCATTCATCAGGGGTGACTTCCACTGTAAAGAATGTAGAGGAATGAAGGGAAACCCATGTTATGACCTCACCTGTCTGGGTAATGCCTTTCACTTCTGACAGACCTGCACTCTGCCATTGTCACGACACTCTCTTAGCCCATTCATCCATTGACGTAAAATAAACGCAAAAATGGGAATAAATAGAAGTGCCTGGCAGTAAATCACGATGTATGTTTGGTAAGGAGAGAACCTCTGATTAGCGCACAACAGCACGCCCACAGTCTATGCGCTAAGTAAATAAATGCAATATTTCGGGGGTATATCGGTGTCAGATATAGATCAGCTGCATGATTACGGTCTTGCACTTTCTCTATTGTGACAGGTTGGCCTCAACAAGCCATGACATTACCCATAATATCCCTCACAGGAGAAAAACAATGTTGTGTATTGTATAACCAAAACACAGCGTCAGTACCTGGGGGCTTTCAACCCAAAATGAGCACACCAGAAAACCTAGTGCGTGTATAAAATAGACCTGCTATTGTGAGAGACACCGCTTGAGTTTCCAGCACAATGCGAATGGCACAGTCTCAGTAAGGTGACCCAACTGGGGCAGTTGAAGTAGGTTTTATCATTTAGCACCCTGGAGGATTGTTGAATGATAGGAGGAAAACATGTTCGCGACTATTGTTCATTAGTTTAAGAAAGTCACAATTTCTAAAGTGTGAATCCCATTCAATAAATGACCTCTCTTGCAGATATTTACGTAAGAGTGTGTTTCATGTCTTAAACCTAAAATCTATTATATATAAAGAACCACACACAGATTTTGAAATGTATGTATTTTGGAAATCAATCATATGGGCGTTTTAACATATTGAAATGCCCTTGTGCACACAAATTTAGTTTAAGTACTGCGTGCCTTCCGTATTTAAACATCTTTACACCAATTAGGCATCCTGTACTACGACACCCCACACCAGCATGAAGTCACATTCATTAATTTATCCTTTGTTTACGATAGAGAGCTCCTCGCTAATGATTTCTGGGATCAGACTGGGAAGATCGTCATTTGCGCCGATGAGCACCTAATGAGATTAAGGAGATATTAATCAGAATTACAAGGTTAATTAAGTAGAACTAATTAACTATTTTCTGTCTGATAAGAGCACGGCCATTAACATATTCCACAGCCAAATATTTAAAGCAAATAGTTGCAATGGGATTTTAACACTTTGGTTTAGTCCTGGGCTGGAAATACAAGAAAGCTAACAAGCACGCCTGGTAAACAGCACAGAAACGAGGCCTTATGCAGTGAACGGCAAGTTCAGACACAGAAACAATTATGACAAGTATTAAACTCTTCACTATGTAATTTACTTGATCCTAAAATACTCTCACATCAATTAAACCAACTTACAGAATTACTCAGTTCATTCATTAATTTAAACAGTCATGCTACAAAAAAACACACATGAATTAAGTCAAATCTTCCAGATCAGGTCATTTAAAAGTTTTTCTGTGGAAACACATTTTTTAATGAACTATTTTGTTCTCATGACATTGAGATCAAACAAGCAGACTTTCAGGAAAAGCCCTATTCTGACGGTTAGCCTAGTCCTCTGAACAGTCCTGGGTGTTTTCTGGTTTAAACAGGTGTAACTAGTCCTGCAGTGGCTGTCAGCAGGCGGGTCTTTGAGCTGCTAATAACCCTGAGAGACTCCAGGGAGCCTAACGGTCGGTTCACACTCACCACAGACCCGTTCACACCCGACCGGACTGCTCTGATTCGCTCACATGTGCACTTGCTCAGAGACACTGGCTATGGATAGCTATAGATTATAAAACCCATGAGAATGTATTCTTGCCGTCTTACTCAAACACTGTTTTCTTAAATTCCCACAAAACTTTGGTCGGCCCAGGTTTAATTAGAGTGCACTGTCTAGGACACTACACAAGTAATTGCATGTGCTATGCATGACTTCCTTGTTTGCGCATTGTTCTAGAAAATTCAGCAGGGAATTTATTCTGTGTTCATATGCAAATCGTTAGTGAAATACCTTCATTCAAAAGGAGCACCGAAACCTTGCAAATTCATTGTGCAACATCTCAGTCACATTACTCTGAACCTTAAACAGGAGTTTCTGCTTGGCACGTAGATCTTCCCTTTTCCCTGTGCTGATCTCAGTACAGCCCATCGGGATAAGACAACAGTGAGCAGAGAGAACTCCCTGGGAACAAAGCAGGACTTTTATCCAGAGGTGCAAAGGGTGGTCTTCCCGACACACTCGTCTCAGGAATTCCTGACATGGACTAATGCCAGGTCAGCCAGGAGCCACACCAACAATAATCTACTTGCAATTTGTCTGGTGAGGAAAGGAGAGAGAAGGCCAAGCGCTTGTTTTTGGGGGCAGGCATATAGCTTGGCAGCGTGCCCTCTCACGTGGAAGACTCATAAATTGAACCACCCCACATTGCCTGAAGAAATCTTCTGTCAGTTCAATGAAAGATAATGGCTGAGAGTAACAACAAAAGAGGAAAGGCAAAATTAAAGTCTCTTGCGTGTGTTAAAAACACGTGACAGTTTTGCAGAACAAGGAAGAGGCATTTTCAAGGAGTTGATGCTCATGTAAAACAAATGAAGAAGTATGTTGGTGACTGATTGACATTAGTATTTGAGGAGGTTTTAGATTACATTTAAATTAGTAACATGTTTTACAATACACCTCCAAAATAAATGTTATGTTCACAATGTGATATGCCGATACTGTACTGTAGCGTCGTAGTTCGTTTTACCCAGGATAAGAGGGTAATGGGTCCATTAGAGATAAGAGTGTCTGAGCCAGTCCTTTACTCAGATCATCTTCAGTAGTCTGATAACAGCATTTTACAAGCCCCAGGTCTTTAAATAATAAAGTGGAATCTTAGCTTTTGGTAGGATCAGCAGTGGAGCTTGTTAATCATAGGTGATATGACAGCACAAGAAGTTATTTGTTTATTAATTTTCACAATTCGCCTCCGGGCTTCTAATCTCAAATGTCAGTATTGCATGATCACAATGAGAATTAGAGTCGACGGTATATTGTGTTGGGAAAACAATCATCCAGAAGGAAGGAAAAGAACAATTTTCATGTGACTGAATACCACTCTCTGCCTGGTGTCCAGTGTTTGCCCCGGTCTAGATATTTGAGTTCTAGAAAGCAGGTGAAACTGAGTTCTCTAGATAAACAAGTATCTCTTCTCATCATCACTGGGTCAGCAGCATGTCCAGTCCACATGTCCAGAACAGGAAACTAGATTACTAGATTGCTTTCTGAACAGTTCAGGGTGTCACAAACTTCAGCCCATTCTCAGAAGAGAGAAAGTGTGTATCACATGTCTAATGGCAGGTTGAGGGCAGTCTGAGCTGTTATCTCTCTGCCCCTCTTGTGTATCCGTTAGAGTTGTGACTCTATCACAGCCTGCCATTGGTCACTCTGGTCTGTAGTGAAGTGATTATTGCTGATTAACCTTAACAGAAGAATATGCTGCTGGTCTGAGCTTGAGGCTGTCACAAGAGGGATGTGCCGTGCCTTTAACCTGGAATCCTTTAAACATTGTGCAAACGCTTTTTACCATAGTGACCAAGACTAATACTGAAGTGTAAGTCTAATGAAAGGTTTATGACAAATGCAGTATTAAGTACATTGTAGACATTAAGGTGCCTGTTTCAATTTAGCATTTAAAGGCTCAAATACTGTGCTTTCTTGAAGGTGGGTGACTCCATCCAGAGGTTAAAAAAGAAAGTAAAAACACACAAATACAACCCAATGTCCTTATTAATCCAATATTATCTAAAAAATATCCAATACTGCCTTACAAATGTTTTACCAATACAAATATCCCATCAAACTCATTATAAACTGATTACAACCTTTTCTTCTGTTATATAGTTTATTTTATTCTAATACTAATCTAATTTAGAAGTAAGGGTTTGTCCTTTTCCCTTTGATCATAAGAAAGCATAGGCCGATGGCTTCTTGGCAGCGGAGTACAGGAGTCATGCCTGACTTGCCCCTTCAGGTCCCTAGTGTGTTGCAAATGAGTTGTGACAAGCATATGACACAACCGGGAGCTCAGGCAACCTCTTAAACAAACAGACCAGGAGCCACAGCATGCCAGTTCCCATCGCAGACCACACAACTCGACCGGACCCAGCTCACTGCACATCGCCGTCTTCCACGGGTCCTCCAAATGGCGCCTGTGATAAAGATCGAGCAGGACCACATGAAGAGAAAAAAACAACAACTAATTACACTATTACTGCTGCAGGTTGTGATAAAGGTCCCAATCTCAAATGTTCACAGCCACTGGCAAAAAGAAATGTTTTCTTTTCTTCTTCCACTCTTTTTTCTGTTCTCAAATGCGGCGCATGCTGGAATCCCGCTCAATGCAAACATCCTGTCAGAAGCATATTAGCTCTTAATAAATATAAATGTGTGTCATGCATGTGTACATACTGTAATGGCCTTCATTAACATTTATCATAAAAACTAAGGATTAAAAAGTATTTTTTATATATTTTATATATATATTTTTATTTTTTTAATTTTTAAAAATCTTGGTTGGAAAAGATGGTCTAATGTGTGAAGCAAATAAAAATATTTTTTTCTTGAGAAATATAAAGAATCAGAATGTTAAGGACACGTTCTGTGGAGTGTTTTAAAATTGTATGTTAGATATGCCTTTTTCTATTCTATTATGCAGCATAATAAGAGTAGCAAAATAATCCAACGTCATTAAAGTCGTCTGTTTACCGATTGTTCATGTCTTTCTCAGAATTGTTGACTCATTCTGTATCAATGAGTCTGTGATCTTATCATCGGCTTTCAAGTGTTCAGGCAAGTCTTATCAAAACAGCAGTCATCATGTCACGCACACATTGCTCACAGTATTATCATTACATTAAAGCTACTAAACCTCTGTTTTACTTTGTCCAAAATATGTATAACATCTGCAATTTACAGTCTCATGTTTTTCTGCTGACACAGAATGCACGTTGTCTTCAGGCCTGTTTTGTAATGACAGACCATGATTTTTTGCATGTTTTCAAAGCTTGAATTAAAGAAAACTGACAAAAAATATAAAAAAAAACTTGGGAGCTTGGGATATTATGAAACTAATCATAAACTACAGTTCTACTTGACATCCATCAGTGATTTCGAGGTAGATGGTAACAAATGAAAATGATGCACATGTTGGCAGGTCATATAAACATCTTGCCAAACACTTCCTTGTTAAACCTTCTCAGTTAGATTCACAAGAACTGGCGTTGCGTGCAAAGGCAATCAGAGGGGAGCATTAGCATAACTGGAAAATGTCCTTCTGCAAACGTGACGACACAAACTGTAACATTTGGACTGATATTACATCCACAATCTAAAGTTACACTCTGCTCTGTTACACAGATACAGGCCGCATTAACCCTGCTGTAGACAGTCAGTATCCAGAAGGCTCTTCGCCATCCCTGGAGGATCTTCTGCAGTACAGGCTGTTTGTCTTAATGTACTGCTTCCCTTGCCAGTGCCTCGAGGCAAAGACAGCCATAGTATTTTTCTATATGAAGGTCTCCCAGGTGCCTGAAACCATATAGTGCATCTAACAAAAGGTAATTAAAAAGAGCAAAAGCATGCACACAGAAACTGTAACGCAAGTCTTCTCCATTCAGAGGCCTGTTTTGTAAGTCCTGTTGGAGGGGTAAGCGGATCTGCGGTGGCCTGGCTGATAGCGAGAAGGAGGGGTGACTGTGGATGCCTGCGGGGCATGATGCGGGATAACCAGGCGAGGAAGATTCATCTCACTGTGAGAAAATCCAAGGGCTATGCCATGGCGACACCCCACCCTCCCTTGGTTTCCACTGTCTCAGGGGAAAAGCAGCAATACAGCCCTACACAACTACATGGTGGGGTTATGAACGTCGCGTAAACAGTGCAAGACTGCATTTATTAAAAGATAATGTACAGTCAGCTGGTCATCATTGCAAAATAAACCTGACAGGGTTATCAGGACAAACATGGGGCTACTTATTAAATACATAAATAAATGGTTATGAAAATATAGATTTGAGTTCTAAAAATAAATATTTCAGTTAGTGTCAAGAAAGAGACCACGGAGTGATACAGTGAACAGAAAACTAGACAAAAAATGAAAACAGAAAGCTGGAAAATCGGGTTGCCTGGGACAACATTACATTTTTTTTAGTTCAGCGTTCATTACACAAAACTATTTGTCTGCTAAAATGCTGTGACTGACTGTTATATATGATGCATCTATTCACCTACACCTGCTACTGAGACCTAAGGGAAACATTTATAAACAGGCATGAGCTTTGACCACCTCTCACAACAAGAGAGCATAAAGAAAAGAAGGTAATTTGTCTCATTGCCGGAGGGCGGTATCACCTTCTCATGATCATGCCTACCATCCTCCAGTTGTTCTCGCTCACTCTGAGTGACACTTCTCTGGACGTATGGAAGATATCACCCATCCCCCTTCTCAATTTTTGACATATTGTGTTCACTGTAACCGAAGCCCTTTCAAACTCTCCCTGTCTTTCTTTCGCTCTCTGTATTTTTTTCTTGTGCCAGTGTCATCGCCTCTCAAGCTGTGATCTCCAGGGAACCCAGACATCAAACAAACTGTTCCCAGTTGACATTTCCAACGGAAGTGGTGAGATCTGCAAAGTTTCGGAACAGTAAGAGCCGGACTTTGATGGTTTAGAAAACATTCCAGAAGTCCATGATCTATCTGAGAGTCATTTCTGATTCATGCGAGTCGTCACTATCTATCTGATTAAAGACTCTAAAATAGAAATGAGTTATAGATAAATCGTAGCGTCATTACTTCAGAAAATACGCTGGGCTGTTCTCCATTCAAACAAACAGGAAATACTTGTTCCCAAAATGCCTAAAACATAAAAGGTTATTTTCGCAGTGTGTTCATGTAAACATAATACTTTTTCACGCACCGTATGTGGATAAAATACAAAAAAGAACTGAGCATAATGGTATTTTAAGAGCTCTACAAAAGACATCTCAATGCATTTTCCAAATTACACTCCTGTTTCTTTCTGCAATAGCACAACAGCACAGAAACCAATGAAAATAAGCCACTTCATTGATTAATTGTGCCATTTCAAAATAAAAAACTCTGGAGAGAGACATGAGAAGACAACAGCGGCGTTTTCAAACACTCATTCATATCACGCACATGAGTGCTGGGCTCAAGTAGGTCTCATTTAGCCGTACTGCTGCAAAGGTTTGCAGATATTTTGTGTTTTGTATAAGAACCCTCTTGTTCACGTCGTGAAACCATTTTGCAATTATTTCCCACAGACATGAGAGTTGCCTCATTCAGCCGTCTGTATCACAATGAATCCATCCCATAATTTGTGTATATAAAGAGACATGATTACTTATAATGGCTAGCAGCTTCTCCACAGGGACCGCTCATTGAGGCAGTAAGAAGCATTCTCTTCTGTTTAAACACTCGTGATAGTTTACAACGCAACAACCTTTGCACAAAGCTCAATATAAATCGCATGAATAACTGTGCAGGGACAGCCAACGCCTGTGTTAGTGACGATAATAGTGAAACAACTGCACAAAGCTGATGGAATCATCTATTTGTTAAACATTTCCAAGGTGTCAGGGCTAAAAGGAAAGGTTGTGGAACTTGCGCATGTATGTGTGTGTTGTATTGCGATATCTCTCTGAACCAGCTTCAGTCTGGGCACTTGGAAACAGGAAGACCCCTTTAGCTTTTTTGTGAAATCATGGAAAAGGTCAAAACACTTTCCCATATGGAGCAAAACCTAGCGCATCCATAGCCCTGCACCTGGCTGAGGTCATCTCACCAGCTCACACACACAAACAGCTTTTTGGATCACAATATACCCACCACACTGACATAAACAGACATCGTAACTATTTATAACTGACAGCACACGTTAAAAAAAACAGAAAAACAATGCAAAATATCACCAAAATGAAATGGTGCCACATTAAATCAATTCAATTTTTATTTCTATAGCCAGGTGTGCATTTTTCACAGCAGCTTTACAAAACCATTTTAGTACAGATAAATTAAGCTTACATTTGTACATTTAAAATGTATTATAAGAAAATGTAAAACATGCAAAAGATACAACATTATCCAGCCAGTTCTGTTCTGTCTACACACTGTGAACAATGCTGAACACTATGGACATTGTTAATTTTTACTCTGCAGTTTTAATCATCTGCATTACAAGTACAGCAGTGCAATCTGACTGAATGTCATTGGGATTGAGCAGCTGCCCTCACTGTGTTCTCCTGTGGCTCATAATGAGGAGTTCAGGGTATTCATCTATACAGCATTCAAACCAAACACACACACTATTTCTTATGAAGCTCTTAGCAAATCATTAGTCAGCACAATTACATACGTTGCTGTATGAGACTGGCAAAGGTGTTTTTAAAGACTTTAAAGACTTTGTAATGACTGCCTTTCCACAACAGTTTAAATATTTTATATATATATATATATATATATATATATATAAATATATATATTTATATACTGTGCTGATAAAAATTGAACTGCTTTCCCAGCAGTTCTGCTGTTGTTATTGGTCTGGCTGGTATTATTCATCACTGAATCTACAAATATTAAACCCTGCTGTATTTTTCATGTAGACTGTTTGTTAAAATTCAGTTGAACTTTAGCCTTTGGTCACCCACTAAATGACATGAAGGCATAAGGTGCAAAATGCTAAGTGGCAAGCAGTTCAGATATTCAATAGTGGTGTTAAACTTAATTATGAAGTTTTAAAGTCTGATAATGGCCCAAAATGTTTTATGGTGTGGTGTCTATTATCTTTAATTATTAAACTAATAAACTAAATAACTAAACGAAAAAAAATTACACAAGGGCAATGCACAAGTCATTCATAATTGCTTGTAATTGCTTGTAAAAACAGCTATTAATATACCAACTTATATGTTAGACACCTCACATTCAACAACACAAAATACAAAAACATGTTTGACCATAACTGATTTCTAAATAAATTGATACGACAGACACAGGCGAGATTAACTGCTGATGGTTTGATAAGGAGCGTGACATACCCTAAGCCTACATTATTTCTGGACACCCTGTCAGTGTCCCAGCACATCTCTAATTTAGCACTAAATACTTCACAAAACAGCCTCCAGCAGTAATCTTGTTTCCCGCTGCTTTTCTGTGAGCAGTGAGGGTCTCAAAGGCAGGGAAAATAACAGCCTGCTTCTATAAATGTTTGGCGTGGCTCTAATATACCTGCTTTCTAATACACCTGAGGTCAGTATCCTGAGTATGATTCGCCCAGGCTGGTCCAGACCTTTACCCCCTATGGAGTTGAAAGAACCCAGCCCATGTCCAACCCCGTCTACCACCCTGTCCCATAATGACTGCCATTGACGAGCGACAAACATCCCGGACCTTCACTTAAAGGTGATCTTTTAAAGTCCTACTGGGGCAGCTTCTTCTGCACTAAAATGAATCTAAAGAATGTGTCAACAAGCAGTTCCGTCATGGATCTTTAATTTCCATTGAAACATGAGACACAGCTCAAGAGACACCCCTAAGGTTACACATAATCCCCCATAATTACTACCAGCAAAGCTAAACGTGTGATAAAATGATATTAATTATACACAAGATGCTCTCAGCCTATCTTTCACAGGCGCTCATGAAAATTAAATTAGTTTTAATAACTCATTACATAACATTCGAGTCCACCCAAACAGCTCTAATTTTAAACAAAAAATGAATGAGATTCGTTGAATTTAAGGAGGAAATACACTTTTAAGACATTGCTTTACACGTAATGATGGAGCCGAGTCAAGAACAGTCCATTCCTTTAAAATACTGAATCAAACAAAAACAGTCTGATATCCACGGCTGGATCTTTAGAGCCAGTCATTCTAATGATGTGACAGCTGACAGAGTGCTTCTTCCATTTGAAACCCTGCTGTTAGCGACTACAGACACAATTGTGGTAAGTCACGTTTCCTCCCAGCTGCATTTATCGCAACATTTTAAGCCATTTACATGTTAAGTTTGTGTTTATATATTAGCGAGAAGTGTCTGATGTTAGCTTAACTGATGGAGAAGATCATGGATTTAGAAACAAGCATCCAAATGCTTGTTTCTAAGGTTAATTAGACAGATGTTAATTAGGCGCCTCCAGTTTTAACATTGTCTTATTAATATATAAAAACAATTGATTATATATTATCAGATTACATTTTTGCATTTGGCAGACAATATCCAAAGCAACATATGGTGCATTCATGCTACACTTTTTATCAGTATGCATGTTCCCTGGGAACCAGATAATAATTGACATATGTACATTTACTGTTATGAGTCTAGTTCCTCTAATTTTCTCTCCCTCTTTTATCATAAGCATTTTATCAGGATCTTTGCCTTGGCATTAAGACATGATTTTCTACAAAGCTGCTTTGAAACATCATATTTTATGAAAGGCACTACACAGATAGGAAGGGCTTGACCTGATTTGGCATTCCCCTGTAGTATTAGCCCATCCTGTCATACAATGGGTATAGATGTGGGACAGGTAGAATTAAAGGCTGGGTCTTGGTGTGGTTCAGACTCACCTGTCCCACAAGTTTGTGGATGAGGTCTGAGAGAGGAGCGGGTCCCTCCTGCAGAGCGGCCGGAGGCCTCAAGGCGGGCCTGGGAAAGGAGCTGCATGCTGAGGCCCATGAGGAGCTCTCCGCCTCTCACGGCAGGGTCTCTGTCAGTCAGCGCTGGCCCCCTGCAGCCCACAGACCTGCCAGGACACAGAATAGAGAACACACAGGTAAGTGTAAAGGAGAGGAAGGATCTCTGCGTGGGGGCTTAGATATAATGCTGTCTAATGTTCTCAAAGGAAGGCAATTTGATGGATGATGGACAAATAGGCTATAGTTACGAAAAGACTGGAGAGGCTGCATTGTGCTTTATTTGAAATCGTCATTTTTAAGTAATGTATCACAGGATAAGGAAATAACATCGGAAGAATGTTAACTGTAGAAAAATATGGTAGGTTTCTTGTAATGCTGGATTTCTGCTGTGTTGCCAGTGTAGACCATTGAGTGGTTGCTATCATTAGCTGCTGTGTGTCTCAACATCACCGTGTTGATGTTGAGAAATGGAATGTTAGGAATAAAATACCATAATTTGATAAAGTAACAACACTGCTAAATGTGAACCGTAATGTGTTTGAAGTGCGTTATCCAAGCAGTCATGTGTAAAGTAGCCGTGCGCGTAGCATTTAATCAGTTAGCGCTCCTTTAACAACATGATGTTGTCTTGGAAATCAGCCTGAACTGTGAAAGTCAACTAAAGTAAACTTCAGTGCAGAGTTTATGCACATCTACACTGCATACCCAATTCTGTTTTGCTTCTGAGGGCAATGTGTTGAACAGCTTGCAGAAATTCCATCAATCCTAGCAGGGGGTAGGGATGTTTCCATGACTGTGACACTTTTAATACGTTCCAAAATAACTGCAAATTTTCCAGGGAATCACATATAAACGCTGAGGTAAAAAAAAAGTACCAACTCCCTTTGGTAGCCAATACCAGCACCTGTTGACACAACAGGACTTAATGTGCCAAACTTCCATAAATGGTTTACGATTGTCTTACATAATTTGCCCGGGCATGTTTAAAAAGAAGTGCAAAGCAGCGGTTGTTTTCAATCCTACATAAATCAACTAATTAAACAGAAGCATTATTCGTTTTTTTTTAAAATGTTTAACACAAAATTTGTGATTAGTGAAAGAGTTTTTCTTAGATCAATAAAAAAGTGAATCTGTGTCCTATTTTTTCCCCAAGCTTTTAATGGTCTAAACGGAGCGTGTGTGTACTACTAAAAATTGCATTTAATTATTTTGTACTTATTGTGTTCACGTATTTGTGGTGGTAGTTTTCCCCCCACATTTTGGGTGCTGGGTGGTTCACAGTTGTTGTTTGTTGTTGCGGTTCCTTTACATCTATAGAAGACTGAGAAGCACTGCTCTAGAGAAACAGAGGACCCGATTCTCACAACTTCGCTTGTATGCGTGTACATGTCTGGAAATATACAACTTATGGGTGGATGTGTGTTGTGAGTCAGGCTAATCACAAGTCAAAACTGAACCCACCTAAGCCTGAGGAAGAGTGAAGAGGAACTGTCAGAACTCAGCTGGATGCCACTACCTGGACTATTAGTCATCACACAATAGAAGCCATTTATAAAGAGAGAGCACAAATGAGTTATACTACACCGGCTATAATTTTCATTACAATAGACAAAAACGTTCGGAATGAAATGCAGAAAATATTACAAATGCCATCCGAACAATGCCCAGGATTTTTACATTTGGCAATTCATCTCACATAAACGTGAAAACAGCAAGCGTAGCGATTGTTATTGCCTGGTGGGAAAATATCCGTGTGACAGCAGTCTGGCTTAACGTAACACCTATTACAAACAAACGCATTGTTGAACAGCTTGACCAATGAATGCAACTGTATGTATTCAAAGATGTTGGGTGGTGTGCTGTCCAGATGAGTAAGATCAGATGCCTTTAAGAGAGGCAGAGCAACCGCGGTGCAAAGTGGTGCCACTGGTTTGTACAGGCCTTGTAATATGCGTGTGTCACGCAGACCATTGCATGCACATTCAGGTTTGAGCCCAACTGGCCAAGCAGTATGAGAAGTAACTGACTCCATACACTCATTCACATTATACAAGGGTGCGGTTATGCTAGTTCTAGATCAGCTAGTTTAGGGCTTAGTCAAGCTGTACCGCTGCCAAGGCAGACACGTTGAGATGCGTGTTTTGGTTGGCACGTTGAACAACCATGTTTTCAGAAAGTGACATACATACACAATATTACACATGGGCGTAATGCATCTATTTATTATTATTGCTATTTTCTTTTCTTCACTGCTGGCAGTACCAGGTTTACTTGCTAAAACATGACCAAGGGTAAAATAATCACTTTTGAAGGGTTGGTTCATTGAGCTTACCAAATTTAGACTTTTCTGCATATTTTACACAGTTACATTTTACCTAATTAAGGCAACTTAATTATTAAAGCTGCAATCCGTAACTTTTGCCTTTCTATCACCATCTCTGTATTAAACAAATTTCAGGTTACGTATATATTTTATTTGCATATCTTGAAGTCAAATAAAAGCCAAATGGCAGATCCTGAGATATCAAAACCGTCAGCTTAAATTTTAAATCATTACTATAAACTTACCTTTGCAAATTGGGGTACAGTAAGGAGACCGCTTCGAACACTGATCTGTTATGTACTTGCTCAATAACTGATTTGTGTTTATTTTTAACCCCCAAAAAGTTACAGATTGCAGTTTTAAAGGTACAATTTTACTTTTCAAAAGTTGCATTCCAAATTCACCAGGACCTTTTCACTTGTCAACATATTACCTTATGTTGTAATATCTCATGTTAATGTAATATTATTTATTACATTAATATTATCACAATAGATTACGCTGACATACAGTTGGACACAGGGGATGGTCAGCTGGTATCATGTATCACTTTTATGAGTGGTACCTGGTGGGATTCTTTAGGATTCCACCAGGCAGGGCGAGGCTGCCCACAGAGGAATGTTGTTGCTGTTTTAAGTGACTATTACTACCTGCTGGCTCTCTTTCACTCAGGCCTCTATTGCCTGGGGATTCGATTGGATTGGAGCTGTAAAGTCTTATGTTCCACGGGGCTGGTCCCAGGGGTAAATTGATGGGAGGCAGGACCCTCATTCAGGCCCAGCGGGGGGCTACAATCGCCGGCCTGCCCTAGCCTTTGGGCTGCCCTGCTTGCAGCCAAAGAGTCCTCGGCAGGACATACTATCCCTGTTACACAGTTCAAGTGCCAAAGCAGTCCCTAAAAATGGTTTACGTTTGGCTAAACAATTGTACATTCCTACGTGAACCGTGTAATTCTTCTGTTCTGCATTTTAAACAAGTTGACATATTCTTCCACGTCCGACGAATGTGTTGAAATGCCTTGAACAAAAAGACATTGCTTCATTCCCACAGGTGGAGCTGCACCAGAGAGATAGATAGGCCTCCACCCTGACAGTTTCAATCCCACGCTTTTACAAGGGGATGATAAACACAGCTCTTCATATCCGTTCCGTCACTTTAAACACACATGGTGCTAAAGGAAGAGGTGAGACAGAGCACTTCCCCAGCCTTAGAAATCACAAAACATAACAAAGAATACCTCTTATAATCCCAAACCAGGCCAGCCTGGGAGGTACAGGTCGCTGAGGGTGAGACTGAAGGGGTAATGTCCTTCATCTCCAGTGTTTAGGTTTTGCACTGTGGCCGAGATGGCGACGGATTCTCACATGAGCAAGAGGTCCCTGTGCATTAACTGGTGCTTTGAGCGTGAAGTTTGAGTTAGTGGCATCCAAATCTTTAAAGGTAAAGTTACAATAATAATGGAACGAGACCTCAGAAATTCTGGAGAACAGCCGTTTTTTTAACTTAAACAATTCAAATGATTATTTAATCATAAAAAATCATGATTAATCATGATAAAATCTATGTTCCAGTCCTGGATACGATATAGCACAGCTATGACCTGTTCACCCATCATGTTTTTTACATTACTGCTGAGCATCCACAGCATCACCTGTTCTTAAGCACAATATAAACATACAAATATGTATAACGTCTCTCGAATTTATTCACTAGGGTGTATAATATATATACTAGACATTCAAGTACAATAATTTAAACTGTTAAACAAATTTGATTGGACGGTTAAAAAACGAGGTCAAACAACGTTCACGGTCACAAGTACATACACACAAAGTGTACTTTTATGTTGAAAGATAGCATGAGGAGAACATTCAAAGGGAAACAGCTGAAGTGAGCATGTTCCTGCAGCGTTTGACATTTAAGGCGATACCGTGGCTACACTCTTCAGCACCTCTTTGCTCTTTCCTCTGTTTTCACAGGTGCCTGCTGTCGGTTGTTTTAGGCAGATGTGACAGCATTACACTGAGCGACTGGAGGAAAGAGGTGGACAGCCAACGTCATCACCTGCCCGGGGTCAGGTCTGCTGAAATGAAGCACGTCTAACAATGCCAGAGCACTCATCCAACAAGGCCCATACAAGGGCACAAAGCATATTTCCTCCACCCACATTTTTGCATCTTAGTCACAAGAGTCATAAACCAGACTCACTATTCTCTCTCATGGGACGAATTAAGGAAACTGTGTTTGTGGCCCAAGAGCTATAATGTTCTTTGTGGTGCTTTATGGGACATGGAGGAAACGCACTCTGTGCCATCAACACATCTGTACACCTCACACTCTTCCCTCATGATGATTCACATTTCTCTTGGGGAGAATTCAGGAAACAATCATAAAACTGCTGCCGAATATTTGCTGTTCTGTTCTCTGTGTAATGCCGTATTGGTTGATAATAAAAGATAGCTTAAAATGTTAAACCAAATAAAAGCGTCATGTTGTTTTAAAATAGTTTTTTCTCTGTACACCATTGATCTCCATCTGCTTCTACCCCATTTAATCCCAATATTGTTACATCTAAAGGGTCTAAGAAGAGTTATCAAATATACAAAACGTGGTGCAGACTATCAGAACGTCATGTGGACATTTTACAGGAGTGGTATAATGACCAGAGCCAGTTTACTCCTTTGAAAGATGCGTCTTAGAGCTCCACAAACCAAGACTTAGTTTGACTTAGTTAATATTATTAATTAATACTTAATTATTCAAATTCAATTTCAAATTTATATAGCACGCTTCACAATTCTTCATTCTTGCAAAGCAGGCTTACAAAAATAATAAAAAAAATTATAAAATACATAGAATACATGGTATTAGTGCAGTTTTTTATAAGATGTACATTAATAATGTTGACAGAACATGTAAACATTTCAATGGTATGCGACAAGTGGAAAACGCAGAGCTTCATTTTAAATAGATAACTAGTAGAGGCACTGTTAAACTAAATAAAACCTCCAGTCAACACTTTTTAGTCACCTTTAACCCTACAATGACCTGTCAGTAAAATACATTATTTAATTAAGTTTAGCCTACTGTGTGTTTCCTACTGTTTACCAACAAACACAACCTGACCTAGTATTTTAACCATATTTAATAAATGTTTTAATATTTAAAACCAAGAAAGAGTTCGGAAAAAGGCATAATGTTTAATTGGCAAACTGACAAAGTGTCAAAATGTTCTCATTTAGCTGTGAAAATGTTTACAATGGGATTAAATGTGTTAACCAGCCGGTATTTAACGGATGTTGTTATATAAACCCATCAGAAATAACCGCATAGCTGCGTTTCAGCATCAGTATGTTTACTGAATTAAAGAATAAAGGCCAGGGGATGACAAAAGCAAGTGTCCCTGAAGGCACAAGCGCACTAGCCAGGAACACATGATAAAGATCTGGTCTGGCCTGGACATTGCTGCTGCTCCAGGGCAAGACAGTAGGATGAGTAAATATGTGCTATCAGATAAACCCGTCTCTCCTGTTCTTCCACATTACAGACTCCACTGCAGGAATCTCAAGCACTGAATATAAATGGAGCCCACCTGCTCACAAAGAACCGCCACCATCCATCCAGTTTAAATCAGCCTGTGGAAACATCTACCATCCAACTCAGTGAGTGATCCACTATGTCATACATTTTTAAATAAATGTTAATGTTAAGATGACACCTAATGAGAGAGCAAACACAGCCCTGCGTGTAGGGAACTGTTTTACTGCCCGCTGTATGATCTGGATGAAAGCCTGGACCCCTGCTGAGACAATGAGATCTTTAACTCGCACATCAGTACCTCATCGTCCCCACTCTAATTACAGAGAACAGCCATGGCACAAAGTGACATTCTCTGATCAAGACACACATATTTCTCCCCCTCTAGCCTGTCGTTCCTTCATCGTCATAAATATTTTCATAGGTGAGGTCCTTTTTGTTGTCTGTTGTCTAATCCCTGGATCACAACCCTGTTTATTTAAATGTTATGTACATATTCAGAGCAATGTCAATAAAAGCATAACAGACGAAGCGAGTTGTACGTTGTTATTTACAGTAGCAGACACGTTTATCTAAATCAACTTACAGTATGTTTAACACAGAGACAATCCCTCTGTACCAACACGGGATTATATGCCTTGCTTAGGAGCACAATCATGGCTCACGGTTTACCCTGTGCAGGGGTCATGCCAACATTAAAAAACCATTGGTTTTTAATCACTCTTGTTTTCCAGTAAAATATCTAAAGGTTTAAACAAGACACATTTCCTTTTGTAAGTTGTTGTCAGTGAATTTATCTTAAGTAATATAATATAAGTAATATAATTTCGACTGATAAACAATTTAAATAACGGTTTTGCATCTCAAGTAAATCTAAAAATTCTAAGATTGAAACAAAAATGCGGTTTATAATTTTAAGCAGTACAACTTTTTAGTTGCCAGCCAAGAGTTTTGTATTTTTAAGTATTTTCAAGTTTCTCCGCAGTTGCTCAGTGTATTTCTAGTTTTCTTTTCCAAAATCTTCTTGCACTAAGTTAGAGCAAGTTGATAGCAATACTACAAGAACTGTCAAATAATAACAAGTGTAAATACTAGACAAGTTATGATAGCAAACTGCACCCTCATCTGATGTTCAGCCATTGGTTCTTAAGTTTATGTTGAACCGGCCCCAACGCAAACAGCAGCTTTTGATGTCACCGTGTGGCTTGTTTGACACGGAGACTGACACCGTGCTCTGATTATTAACTACACAAGCGATGAGACAGGAAGCCCGGGAAGTAAGGGCAAGCAAAGGAGAGGCTGAGGAGTGTTGATGGTTTAATGAAGTCTAAAGGTCTTTTGCCAAGCGGAAAAGGAGGACTGTAAGTTTTCATGGCTGGACAATGTATCAGCCTCACCCCCTTTGTAGCAGTGTATCTGTGAAGCTTAGGAAAGACAATGAGACAATGAGTGAAACACCGTGAGAAATAATAAATATGTGAGGGCCAATATCTATGGACCTGTGGAACCGACTGTATGACAACAGTATGCATGCACATTTGTAGGTATTGATCTAGAACAATGCAAGATAAACAAACTTGTAGTCTAACTTTGGATGTTCACCAGTGGACTACATCTGATCATGAAAACGGATCTGTTTTTACTTTATACAAAGAACTAAATGATATG
>JAZGTI010002445.1:2014-36341 GCA_036877585.1 Botia kubotai
ATACTCTCAAGCAATCAAGATCTACCAGAGGTTTCAGCACTGTACAGCTGTCTGCCACATTCAAGAGCAGCTGCCTCAGGCAAAGGAAGGTCAATCGGAGTCTACAGAACAGGCTAAACAAAATCCAATCAAAACACAAGTCAATGCTTGTTTTAAGGTTAATCATTTCAAAATGAAATGATTGCATGCAAAGCCTTTATAGATTTCTGCATTGAATCTGTCATTATCACAGGACCTGATAGAGGACTGTGTTGTAATGCACTGTTACATGTTTAACACTGTCTGAGATTAGCGGCCCACTGCTAAGCTCAGTGCCTCAAAGGATCAGCTTGAGAAAGAAGATTAAGTTTCCCTAACATCTCTTTTCTCTGCTTACAGATATTTCATGTAAGTTTGGTTAGGTGAGCAAAAGTGAGCAAAACTTCCATTAAATTTCTATGGATCTTTGTCCAGATAATTGCCCATATTCACTCTCCATGCACTGTTGCCTTGTTATTTAGATTATAGACTTACAGTAACTGCTAGCCCAAAGCTATAATGTTCCAACAGTGTTATTATGTGAGAACCACTATATACAGTCACAGTTGCTTAGATTTGCTTTTGCTGAATTACTTTCTTTGCCAACACAGTATGTTTTTGATGTTGCCTTTCATTCTTCACCATATCAAATGATATTGATCGTCAAGTCTATACTTTACAGCTAGGACAGCAAACAAAACCACATGCAGCACACTGCACCCGCTGTTTTGTTAATATGCCTGGACTGTATTGACTGATGACTCTATCAAATTTGTCGATGTCTAGTGGTTTCAAAGGCATTGAAATAAAGGGTTGCCTTCAGCCTGCTACAGAATAAAGCAGGTCGGGACCAATTTCACCAAACATGGACACGATTTGAGCTGGTTATAATAAGCTTGGCCACCTGCTGATTGACAACAACGCCTGTGACTCTCCGTTACACAGTCATAGCACTGCTTCCATCCACCACAGCAGAGAGAGAGAGAAAGAAAGACCAAAAAAAGCTAATTAACCTTGTTTCTTGGAAAAATGCCCTGTGGAAATAGGAGAGAGGTGGTGTGGGTCTCTAGGGTGGGGATGGGGAGGACAAGTCTGTGTTGGTGGTGTGTGCGTTAGAGAGAGAGCAGAAAGGGGGATTGCGTGCAGGGGGCCAAACTTCTGAAATGAGAAAACTGGTTTGAATTTCATACTTCATTAGCAGATACATAATTTAACTACAGATGTGGTGAACTAAAGCCATGGGATGCCACAGAACATAAGAACATAAGAAAACAGATGGACATTGAAAATGAGTGCAAGTTTATTACCTTATTTACATTTATGGCATCTTCCCTTATTACAAAGAAAATGGGAATACAAAAGATAGAATCACATGTATCCTTTGTGGAGGAGATTAATTGTATGCTTATTGTAGCACCAGGTCAATAGCAGCATGCTCATGTTACACTCCATTGGAATCAATTGGGTTTAGCCACCCGAACAGAGTTATTGTGCATGGTGCACAAAGTTGCTGTCTATGTAAAGCGTTCCAAAAACAGTCACTTATGATGTTCCATTTTTGTCAGAATACCACTTTAGAAGATGACTGCCTAAGCAGTAGACAGAAAGGCAAGCTATAAGGTTTTAAACTGAAATAATGTTGTTCCTACCATGAAGGAGTCTTATTTTAACCTTTCAAAGGTTAAACAGAGAAGCACCATGAAACCTACATAATTTCTTTGAGTGTAGGAGTTTAAATATGTCCTTATTAGTCATTGACTACATCTCTCAATACAAACCTCAATCAGAGTTTGACAGCAGTTAAATGTTTATACCGTCCGTCGCTGTTTGTCCTGCTCTTGCACTGAGATGAGCCCAACACTGGGGAACAGCATTACTGCTTCAGTGTTTCTCTCTGAATTATAAATGGGACCCTTTGGATTAGAGAGATATTTCTCTTTATGATTAAAGTCTTAAAGTGTAGACTGTGGCTGTTTGTGTTAGCAGCCTCTACTCATACAGTCTGTCTGTCTGTCACCCTCTTTCTCTACTCAATAATACCAGCAAGGCCGTATGGGGTAGCACATGTCATTATCCCTGATGTTGGTGCATGGGGGTGTAAATTGTGTTGCAGGGGGGAGAGTGGCGGGGTCACTCCCGCTGGGCTGCTCTGAGAAACTGCAGCTTTTTTAAACAACAAACCACAGAGAGGTAGTCAAATTTGAATACACGCCCCTCAAGCAGACACTGTGTAGTTTTATGATATATAGTTAGAATGAAAATTACAGAAAATTGATTCTGTAAATGACATTTTATTATTTTTCTCCATGTGAGGCAGGGCAGATATATACTGTTTATACTGTTGATTTCCACCACAGTTCCATTACCTTTGGTAAGGTAAGATTGTGTTGGGGTTAGGAATGGGTCAGGGTGGCCCACTAGTTCAGTAAGCTGCTAGTTTGTTATTAAGGTCATTAGTAACTTTAAATAAATTGGTAACTTTAAACCATTTTTTTTTGCCTAAAATGTTTTTAAGCATTTTTGCCCTAAAGGGGACTTATTTAGAAACACTTTCAGTAGTCAGATTTAGACTGTCGGCACATAGGTTATACTATATCTTGATAATTTGATGAAATATAACGGCAAACAAACATACCATAAACTGTCCAATATACTGTATTTTCTTACTTCTGTGTATCCCTAGTTGATAAAGTATTGTATTATAATGACAGATGAGAAAATGATGACACTTTTAATACTTTCTTAAGCAAACTAGCCCTTTAAATCTAGATTCCGCATTATCCTCTTTTTTAGTGCACTAGTGCCTGCATAAGCAGTAATGTAACTGTGCTTGGGCCAGCTGCCTGCCTGTGCAGAACCATGAAGCCATTACAGTCCTTCCAGGCTAACTTTTGTTGGCAACAGTCCCTGCAGTGCAGACTGAAATACTGCAAAGGCTTCTCTCTGCCAGGCTATATTTTATCTACTCTGTCTCTCACTATCTCCTCCTCTTTTCCAGCAAGAGTTTTAGAACTTAGCTACTTTGCTAGCTTGTCGCAATTGATGATGTTGTCAGTGTTTTTCTCATTCATTAGTGTGTAGCGTGGGTGGTGGTAGGACTGATGTATAAGCATGTAGGGGGAGCTTTCTGGTCAATTAAACCCGTGCAACCCAAATGAAGACAAAAGCTAAATCTTTTCTCTCTCAGCATGGTCGCCACCATCTCTCAGCTATTTATGGTGTCATCCTGCTAGCATCTGCGTTATGCTAATGAAACTACATTTCATTTATTTCTCGGCAGTTGTTCTATTTTACAAGAAGAAAAGGTGATCTAAAAACAACTATCGCTACATTCCTTCAGCTTTTGTTTCATTACACGAGAGGTGTGAAAAGCAAGGATTCCCCATGCTAATGGAATGCAGGAGAATCACACTGTGAATGTTCCCCAAGTGTTAGTGAGCACAACTCCCATGGACATCATTGTAAAATACGCAATATACTGGGAGCTACTAAAAAACTAATATTTAGGTCAGCTAATCATAAATCACAGAATTTACACAGTATTGGTGAAATATTAACTATAGTAATATTAACTCTATACCTAACAGGTCTTTATGAACCCCCATAGTATAATTTGACATTCCTCTGAATTCGACTGAAAAGAACAGAGAAAGGGGTGCCAATAGAGGGTCCTCAATATCACTTCAATATCTCCATTCTCTCACCCTTTCTCTCGATGCTTTATTAGGTTTGGGACGCAACAAACCACCACTGGGACTGCAATGTTACCCAGCAAAATCGAATTATGTAGGCAATGCCACTAGTCAATTAGACAAAGTGAGGAAGAGGAGAGGTCTTCTGGTTGGTCACTGGTTGTTTCAGAAACACTGGTTGTTCTTAATAAACAAAATCAAACTCCCTGGAATACTCTATAAAACATCAATTATCTGTGTGTACAGACAAAGCGCTCGTGCATCAACACACATTACACTGTAGTGTAAGTAATCCCAGTGGAGGATTACTACCACTCCAATGCTGTATGCCTGGTTTCTATATGTGTCTATAGAAGGAAACACACAGGAGGCTTATAGTGATGTGTTATGATCTGTCTGTGTGCAGCCCTCACAGCCTGAGTGAGACAGAGAGAGAGAGAGAGAGAGAGAGAGAGTTGCCCTGGACCTCAATTACTCCTACAAGTATGTCTGCAGTGGGGGAAATACCACCATCATATGCAGCATCACGTGAGCAAGGCAGTATGAGTATGTGCAGAGCTGTGAGGGGGTGGGGTGATTGAGACACATCCATTTGTTCAAGAATGGATCAGGATTGTAGCGCTTAAATACACAAATGTGTTTAGCATTAGGAAAATAGCCTTTTATGAAGAGAGACATTTTGGGGCAGCAATATAAATCAATGCTTTGTGTAGTGAGAAAATGACAAAGCAAGCCTCCCTATATTAATGGCCAACCACTATAGGTTTAACATTTGTTCCCAAAAGAAAATCTGGGTACATTATATAGATATGCAATTCTAAATGTATAGGTGCGTCTCTATAATTTGAACAGGTAACAAATTTTTACTCCTCAAACAGCAGCAACACTATAACACTTACTATACTAAAATGAGTTAAACAATAAAAAATACTGAATGCACACTTAATGCAGACTAAAATGTGTATCCAATAGACACATTGTTCTCCTTTAATTATCCTTTGAGACTATACATGCGCTTTACCGGTTAAAAAATGCATGGCTTACAGATTTTGTGTCTCTATGTGAGTGTGTGAGGAAATCCTCCACTGATACTGTGTGATTTACAAGGAAGCCTGTATGGGCAAGACGGTCATATACCAGAGAAACCAGCGCTATGTGAGACCATCAGCCACTGATTGATTTGGTACATTGAATCTGGTTTGCAAAACCTCCTACAACCATTTATCACTGCCCACAAAGATGCCCAATGCTGGGGGAGGGTCTCAAACCCAGCTTCTACTGTAGCCTTATGCTCTAAACATCACAGAAAGTGGTTGACCTATAACCTGGGCTGGACCGTGCTTGCATTGATTTGTCAGATCACATATAATGTTGATTACAATTAGAGCTCATTTTTTGCTCAAAATTTACACCATCAAAATAAACACCAATACATTGCATCACTTATTGAAACTTCTTAGTATCAATAATGTCAGATGCTGAGATAGCTTAAGTGTCTACTTGTATTTTACAGCATCAGTGTAGATTATATTATCTATAAAGCCACACCCTCAAATCCAATATATTTTCAAACCCTCTTTAACACTGCAGTGCTGTCAAATAGCTCAGGACTGCTGTTCTGTTTTGCCAGTCATATCTGAGTCATTGTACACGTCATTCCTCAGTGGCCACAACCCCATAGTAACACCTTAAACCTGAGCATAGACAAATGAAGGTCTATATATATAGTCCTAAATTGCCTTCAGCTCTGAAAAGAATAATAAGTATTTTTTATTCCAGTCTACACTAAAAGCATGCAAGCTAATGCACATATGTACACATAACTTAATGCACACTACAAAAAATGAAACCAAGAATTAAAATCACTAGGTGTTCATCAATGAACCAACATCCACTGACGCCCAATCCTCATACTATACCCACCCTCACCGTCATTAATATCAGAGAGAATCGAATTCAATTCGATTTTTCCAAATACATTTACTTTTACGCATTGACCAGACACTTTCATCCGAAGCGTTTTACAGTGCATTCTTGCTATACATTTTATCATTACGTGTGTTCCTTGGGGATCGAACCTTTGATCTCTGTTCTACTAACGCAGTTCTCGACTAGCTGAACTACAAGAACCCAAATACCTTCAGTTGCATAGTTGTGGTCCCGCAGGAAGCTGTTGTTAATTTTGCGGCAGTCACTCTCCTCCTCCATTTATGGTACAGTTATATGGGAATCTTAAAGTCGACACGCAGGAATCCATCGTGGACTCCAAACATCAGCAGGCGGCTCGCGGGTCCATCGCGCTGTCCGTCATGACACCGATCGCTCCTCTCATGGGCGTGACTGATGATCTGATGCTTACCGGCGGCTCCTGCCCGTTCACCTCAGGGCTCATCGACTGTAACGCTCGAAAAAAATGCGACGTCCCAATGTGCCAAAAAAAAATGCTCAACAATTCATGCTAAACGCTTGGAGACGACTGAACAGGTGTACCTGCGAATCCGTTTAAAGATGTCCTTTCTGGAAAGGCTGAATGGAAAACGAATGTTTAAAATATGTTAAATTGAACTCTAGTAAACGAGGTGCGCTGAATGTGTTAAAGTGAGGATTTAAAACTAGGGCAGGGATTTCCACCTTCTGAGCCGAGGGGGCGGGGTTATGCGTCAAGCCTCTACAAGCCAGTGTGTGTCTCTTTCTCTTTCGCTCGATCTTGGTATGCTGCTAAAATGATGCCTTGTGTTTCCATAATAGAACCACGTTTGCATAGAATTGTAAGGTTCTAGAAGTTCTAAGAGATTCCTGCTGTGCTGCCTGAGTGCGGGCGCCTCTCATTTACACCGACGCTGTCCAGTGCTGAAATGACAATATACGTGTTAAAAAGAGACCCAATCACTACTGGGAACAAATTACCCAAGACACGATAATTTCTCCTCTCGATTTTTAATTAATGAATTCATCTTGAACGTACAGACTCCATTCAGACTCGGTTTGGTAGATAATTTCTGTATTTTGATTTGTTTTGCTTTGTAGTTGTTAAGAGTAAGACATTTAAAATTAAAGTTTGATCTCCAGTTTACTTAAATTGTTACAGTCTAAAGACACGTAATTATCTTGTAATGTTTCCCCACATTAATTATCATATTGCGGTATGACAGATTTTTTGCTTTTTTATTTTTCCGCATATATATTTACCGTCTGCAGCTGCTTTTACACACATGCCAATTTTATGTGTTGATTCCTATGCACAAAACAAGATTTTATTTTATTTTGTTTATTTTTGCAGAACCTCAAAACCTAAGCTTACCTAAAACGTTAGCACTGGCTTGCAAGAACTGGTCTTCCATCAGGAAATGCAAATTTAGTTCGTTTTGAAATGTGAAAACAATCCACTTCATTTGGCCTTCATTTGTGATAAGTGTGTACAAAGCTAAATCTGTCAGACTGGATTCTAGTCAGATCTCTCCAGGGGGACTGCTTTTCTTAAGTGTGCCGGTAAATCGCAGACCAGACGATGATAAATTCGATTAGAGCCTTGCCGTTGGCGCGTTCATTTTGGATAAATTTGATTTACATGCTGATTTTAATATCAGACTCTACAGGGACTTTCCTCTGCTATTCCCCCTCTGTGATATTGTCATCCTATTTTCTACTTTAATCTTCCTTATTCCTGTTTCTAAAACAAATCTGTTTTGAAATTCAAAATCAAAATATAAATATAATATGCAGTACTTTTAATTGCATCAGGCAAAGAATTCCAAAATCCAATTGGCAGATGAAATCCGTTTGCCACAACATGTCTACAGGCCAATTTAGACTATTCACAAATACTGTCCACCATCACATGCCATTTTCCACGTAATCACCCATTAGTTTCCATTAGAATGCACTGGGCAAGCTGGCATATTGCACTGCACCTGTTTCCGTGTGATTTTCAAACCTTTCCACCCCAATGAATGTATCAAAAGCATCTAAGCTCAACACTGCATGCCATTCCTCTCCCTGATAACAATCCTTATCATTATTCCAACAGGGTGACAAAAATCAATGATTTTCTGTCATGAGAGGAGAAGGACAGGGCCATGACAAATTCCAGTTGGCATCTTTTAAAGATCAACAGGGAGAAGCTATCTGTCAGTCGTGGAGTGAGAGACGAAGTGAGAGATATGGGGGGATAAGGATGCAGAGATGCATTAAAAAAAAAAGAGATGGAGAGGGAACGAGACGGAGAAACAGTAAGAAGAGAGGAGAGAGGGACAGACTGTTTTTACAGAATAATTAGAGTGAGAGCTTAACAGTGCCAGCAACATCAGCAGTCTGCTTTAAAATCAATGGTGGTGCTTTAATTAAGGTCCTGCTTATGTGCCTCTTCATTCCTCTATAGCTTTTACATACAGGGATAACTTAACAAAAAAATGATAATTCTTCTGTCATTTACCTAATGTCATTACAAACACATATTCTGTTTTATGTAAATGTCTCTTAAGCCCTTAAAACACAAAGGTTATCATCTGATGTCAGAAGGCATGAAATGCATTTTGGGTGTACTGTCTCTTTAAAGAAGAGCTTTACTACTGGCCTGTCTGTACATGTCTGTGCAGTTCCATCTGAGACCACATACACTTATCTTTCCCATCCTGCACTAATACTTCATAAACGACAATACTGTTTGTCTTTGCTTCCTCTACTGCACATCACAATTAAAACTAAATGATAAAATATGGTAAGATCAATGCATGCTCTCATACATTGTATATAATAAGAAAACTAGTAGTCCACACAGGAAACCTGTAGCATCCAAGATATGGATGAATAGATATTTAAAATTCTCAAGGCCTTGGGCCTTTCTCTTGCAGTTATGCCCATGCAATGGTGTGCAACAAAGCTGCAACACAAAACATGAAGATAATTACAATGCTGTGATATCTTCATGCCCAATTGCTCATAGTGATTGTGTTGGTGTGAGGACCTCAGTCTTTGACTGCCTGCAGCACTTCAGATCAGTCACTAAAGCCTTAACAGAGCCCAGCCATTGTAATTTCTCAATGGTTAATCAATACATCACTATTGATTCTTAATCCTCAATGATGTGTACTGCAGTAATGGTTTAAGATGTTTTTGTGTGCTATGATTATTTGTACTTAATCAATAGTTAGCACCAAATCTAAAGGCTTTTCTATAAATAGATAAATAAATACTTGGACTGAAAGTGAAGGACTGAAGGTGCTTAAAAGGATTAATCAATAATTACTGGAAGGAAAAATCCTTTTAAAAGCAGCTGATTTAATAAGACAGTTTCATCTAGTATGTTCTGCTGTATTTCCAATAGAGCGATTCATTAACATACAGTATATGAAGTTACTGTAAAGCAAATCGTATTTATTAACTCAGATAGTGTCATAATCAGAGAACACAAATGTTTCAAACAAAGAAAATTATATCAACATGGAAAGAGGCAGAGAAAGGCAGAGAAAGAAAAGGGGGTTGGGAGAAAAAGGCAGATGGATGCATAGTTTTGGCTGAGTGTTTCAAACCCATCGCAGAGGCAAGCCTCAATCGTGCCAGTTTAAATGTGAAGTCATTCCAATTGAACAACTGAGAATCTCCTTTTATCACCAAGTAAAGCACACTGACACAAAGACTGATCACATCCTGAGAAAGTGACTGCATGCTGTGTAGATCATTTAAAAGGCTGTTGGTAAATTGGCTGTTGGTCACCAGTAGTCCTATACATACATGCACTTGAGTATGTTCTAATGATAAGTGAGATAGACAAAAGTAAAACAAAGATAGAGAAAGTTGAACTTGTTTATTACCTTCTACACTATGTTTTGTGTAGAAGATGTGGTCAGTGCTTTTTCATAATGCTAAGGTGTTAAAGCTATATGGTAACCAACGTGTTTTGAGTGGTCTTTATCACACTGCCACGTGGTTGCTATTCTAGATGTTTACTTACTGATACTATTTATTAGTTTAGTGATGTTAAATAACATGCACACAAAAGTGACACATTTACTTTAACACTGTGTGGAAGCACTTCTATTAATCAATAATAAATGATGCTGATAATCTCATAATAAACATCCTCTAATTAACTGATCTGTCAAATATATCTTATATTACTAGATTGTTTAAATAACCAATACTAATATTAGTAAACCAGAAACAGTGAGTAAGAGAAAGAATGAAAAATTAAATGGTAGGAAGAGGAAATGGCAGGCAGGAAATGATAGAGCAAATACGAACAAGTGTGTGTGCTGATCTCAAAAGACATGTGCAAATATTCTGCGTGTCTGTATCCCAGTAATACTCACGTATATGCACACGCACACACATTTCAACTAATTTCCAGAGCAGTGTATTACTATGAATTCCAGTAAGAATACAGAAAATACATTCAGCCTGTGTTTCAAAGCTTTCCCAGTTGTGATTGTATGAAGAAAAAACATTGCCATTCAATCCTTTATCATCATAGCGGTTGCTAGGAAACTGCTTATAGAACAAAACATTGCTATGCAGCTAACAGCTGTCAGTATAATTGGATCATTAAAAATCCTAAACGTCATTATTTGAACCATAGCAACTTCAATTCATTTCAAACATAGCTCACATTATTCCTAACATGATGGTTAATTGATCAAACAAGAATAAATGCAGAAATAACTTGTACCTGTTGTAACTGAGATTTTGAACTAATCTCCCACAGTATATGTAATGTTAATGTTGTCTTGTAATATAATTTGGTTAATTACAATAAAAAGATTAAAGTATTAAATTTCCACATGCAAATATGCACTAGGTAACCGTCAAATCAAACTGCAAATGTACTGTTTAGAATCTGTTTTTAAAAAGGGAATATTAGAACATAGCTACAGGCAACTACAAGCATTCTTACCCCTCATTTCAGGACACAGAGCAGATATGGACTTCACCTGTCTACAGTATTGTCATCTAGACATCTAATTGGCCAGCAGTGACCATTAAAATAGGTCAGTTTGTGCTTCCGGAAATATAAAAAAAATAGCCAAAATTCAAGCAACAGCATAAGAGAACAAGGCTTATAGGTCAGACCATTCTTTTCCATGCCCGCATGATGTCAGAATTTGTACCATTATAGTAATTATGTATAATCATTTAATTGTGGATTGTACTAATTATCTACAATGGTTCCACCATCACCCAACCCCTCTATTCTTTACCAACAAGATGCATTTTTTTGGTCAGCCAATCACGGTATGAAAAGCATGAGCTCTTCATGTTTCCAGTTGCTCTCCAGGGTTTTCTGTCTGGCATGACTGGAATAACTCTACTCCAATGATGAATATTTTAGGAGAGCGAGAGAGAGAGTCTGGGATTTAGATCTCTTGAGTCTGTCTCTGCAATAATACTCAGCCAGAGTCCTAACAAGCCCCACTAGAGTTAAAGGTGGGTTTTAACACAGCCCACCCTGCCCCGAGCCCCTCCTCTCCCTTCCTGGCCCCTCCCCTCTCCTCTGCTCCAACACAGACCCTTAATCTACAGGACAATCCCATTTGGTCAAGCAGCTGCCAGGAATGATCACACAGTCTTCCCCCGCGGGGATGCCAAGCTGTCCACCAAGAACCCAACACAGGCCACCAGCTCTGTTTTTCAACTCTTCCTCTGCCTGTCTTCTTCAATCACTCTGTTCTCACTCTCTGGCAGTCTTGCTTTAAATCTCGTTCTCTCTCGCTTTCTCACCCCCTTCCTTCTCTTCACGCTTCGGGGCCACCAGGGCCCCGGCAGTTTTTCTCCCTCTTCCTGCTCTCAGGAACAGATCTATGGTTACTCTTTGATATTGTGATGACAGGACCATTAAAAGTGGACAGCACTGACAGCTATAAATGGAATCATTTGAAAAAATAGTCTGTATGAAAAATAGCCTATGTATAAAGATGGCAAAGCTTAGACTTTATTTAGACTTAGAAAGTTAATTAGAAAATTAATCGATTTTTAAATTAATAGAAGCGTAATAGAATTAAGATCAACAACGTTTTTATTTATTTGTTTATTTATTTGTATACAGTTCTTGTTAATTATTGCTGAAGTGTTTAAATATTGCTAAATAGTCTAGATTTAGCCAAGATTTTAGGGTGGAAAAATATATACTGAAATAAACAGTAAAAATAAAATTATATAATTCAAATATTAATACATTTCCTTTAGAGCACCTTTCATTGGGGCAAGCAAGGAATTGATTGATGTAAAGGTTCAATCAATAATATGACCAATAACGCACTGGATGTTTGCTGTATAGTTTTGATTACACTGTAGACCGGGTAATTTATTATAGCTGTGACATTAAGGTGCCTGTGACAGCAGATACAGGTGCTGCAGTAAAGCAAGCCTCTCAGCTACAGTGAGTCTGGCTGACAGGATGGGCTGGTAACATATGGTCATAGCCATGTGGCAAACAAAGACATTTGTACAGTGACACCCCTGACTTAGGTGCATGTGAGAGCAAAATGTATTGCTTAAATCACATTTTGATTTTTAATTTCATTCACTTTATATTTTTTATTAGAAATCTTTGATTTTCAATTGCAGACTATCCAGAACACCCTGACAACAACCTGGAAGACCCTAGCAACCACATATCAATCTGCAAAAACAAATATGTTTTAGGTGATAGCATTGTGACTGCAAGTATCAATCATGTTGTACCATAAATGTAGAAATTATTTTTTGTATATTTTAATAATATTATACTGTATACGCTTTTGCAATTTTTTAAATAGTAATAATTATGGCAAAAAAGAGAGCAGGAAATTAAAGAAAAATGAAAGTAAAACAGTGTGGACATAGCAGACGTATACAGCGAAATATATTATAGCAAAATAATATAGCAAAAGTAGAATGGATGGAGTACATTTAGCAAAAAACATACAAAGAAATTATTTCAACCAGACATTGTCTATCTAATGTCACAGCGCCATCTGGCCGTCTGTTGTAATATCCTGGTAAAATCATGGGAACGTAATTATTCAACAACCTATTTGCTTTCCTGCCCTCTGGGTTAAGAACAAGTACCACACGTTTAAAGGACAGTTTCCCCCAACTGCTATCAGGAGTATTAACTCACACATGCAATACAATATTATTCACTATATTCACTATCATCCCTTTAAACAGTACATTTTTCTCAAAAAAGTACTTAACCTCATGAAAATGTATAATTTATATATAAATTATTATTATTATAAATTATTATTTTGTACAATGAAATTCTAATGCACTTTAAGAATACCATTGGACAACCATGGTACACGTACAGAATTGATTTGCCATGGCCGATTTGCATGATTTGCATATGTCTGAAAAGACATGATGTTACCATGCTGCCATGTTCAAAAAATTGGCTGTACCGTGATGGATTTGGTTAGTAGAGTTCCATTGGGAATACGAATTGAAGTAATACTCTAAGTTGAACAGCAGAGGGCGCTATAACATACAGAATAAATTGCAAGATTTTTTTATTCAGCACTCTACCCTTTATTGGAGGTGCAGATATAAAAATAGTTCAAAGTTTGTTGCTATATTTACTCCAAGACTGGTGTTAGTCTTTCACGGTTTAAGTCAAAGGTCAACTCCAGCCATGGAGTAACTCTTGAGTAACAACCAAACATGCACACTTTGCAAGCTTGTGTATCTTGGTGAAACTTTTCATTGATTAATGATATTTTATTTCTCCTACAGGTAAAAATAACATTTACAGATGTTTATTTTTTGGATTTTATACTTTTTAAGTAATTAATTTTACATTTTAGGCAATTAAACATTATTTTGTATGTTTATTAAGGGATTTTTACTAATATAGTTAACACACGCACACACACAATATAACACACGCACACATACACACACACAATAGTTTTTAGGACCCTTAATGAAATGCTATTGTTGTCTCAGGTGTTTCTCCTAAAATTCCTTATAAAGATAATTTGGTTATGATAAATCTTTTGAGTTCAATTAAAATCTTTTTGAAATTTGAACCTGCAGACTTTGATAGTCATAATCTCATTGTTGTCTAAAAGAAAAAGAACAAATTAAAAAGATCTGATTTTCTATGGGGAGAGAGAGATTTATGACACCCCTCGCACACCCATAGACAGTCATATCCTTCCTTTTGCTTGTGCAATTGTTTCTCTTGCAAAAACAAACTGTCACACTTATTGTCTCACTGTCCAACAACCCCCGAGCCCAAACTAATCATCCATTTCTCTTACACTCTCTTCCTCTCTCTCCTGGAACACACACATTCCCATATACATATACTCGTATTCACAGGCATGCATAAGCATGCTGAACTACAATTCACCTGTTTTATGTCATATTAAACAAAACGACAATGACGGTGACCCCATTCTACCCGTGTCTGCCTGGAGCGGGAGCTTTCAAGAGGAAACCAGGCTGGATCAATGCTCTGCTTTGGGACTGTTTGCAGCCCCGAGGCTGCAACTGTTCCACTCTAAACTGCAATAGAGCCAAGTTACAACATCAAAAAACTCTGTCTGAATTGGAGATAACAATGAGACCTCCTGTTTATTGATAAAAGTCAGTTAGCTTGCCTGATGCCATCTATATTGTTTCCTCTTGAATATTAGTAATACGTATTTTTTCATTAGTAACATGCCCTGTAGGTTCTTTCTGACTTATCACATGAGCACATTTGACTTTATACCTTTAAATTGTCAATTTGCACTGATGATTCATACCATACATTAATCATGTCATCATTTTATTTTTTAATTTTAAGGTCTACTTACCAGTGGAGCTGACGCTGTGCTCCTGCTCTTTGGCTTGTTAAATAATAACAAGCTCTTGCTCCTGCTCTTTGGCTTGTGGCATAATAAAATTAAATGTTATTTAAGTTTATTATGCCAAAAACAGCCATCATCTATTTTTTAAGATATTTTTGCCTTTTAGATTTCGGCATGTTTCCATTTGACATATGAAATAAGAAACAGTTCTTATTGTTTTCTTTTTTTAACTTGCCATGTACAGACAAAGTTTCTGAACACTGCCATATGCATGCAGTATCATGTGTTCATGTGCCTGTCTGACATCAGGAAGTTGTTTCTGCATCTTAGTTTCTATATGAGCTTTTTGGACTGGAGGGAAAGTGTTTAGTTATAAAGTGTAACACTAATAAATAATAAATATATAAATAATAAAAATATATTACATTTAAATATAATTTTGAATAATTCACTTACAATCTTCATACATCAGCTATACAACAGATTTTAAAACCATGTTCTTCAGCATGAGGCTGATGTTAGGTCTTTGGTAGAGAACAGAACTGAAACGCGTTCTTTCCTCTGGACGAGACACTTTATACCAATTACGTGCCTAAACTGAAACTGACTCCAAGAGGTAATTACCTGAAAATTAGATACCTTCAAAAGAGATCATGACAGAGGAAGTGCTTTAACTCCAGTACTGTTAAAGAGCTATATCTGCTGAATTAATCAGAGAAAGAAGCCCAGACTACAGCTGATATGTCATGTATTATTGAGGTTAAAAGAGGTAAAGTGCCCATTTGCTGAGTAAGTAAACAGTAATAAATCCAGGGCATTGTGTTTTTCTTTTGTCAATACCAGAAGAATCTGTTATCTCAGAATTTAACAGACTGTTCTCAATCTCACTTCAAATTCATCTTATTTACTCTCTTAATGCATGTTTCCGGTCTTGTTGTACAAGATTCAGCAGTAAATATTATTCCAAAACATTTCTGTCTTGTAATTTGTCAACAAAATGGTTAATCTGACATCACCTATATGTGCTGACTACTGGTTAATGTTAATGGCTATTTGGGCATTATTTTAAGCTACTGGTAGGTACTGTTATCTAAAATCTTTGTAATTCAGTAGGTAAAATGGCTTATGAATGCAGCAATTTTATGTTGACTTCAACCATCACACAAGCACACACTAGATAAACACAGTTTAAACACAGGTTTAAACTGGCATAGGTCATCATAATTCTTAAAACTGTCATTGAACAGGTTAATAAAATATTACTCAAAATTCTAATTTTGTGTCACATTTTATAAAATGTCAACATAAACTGCCAATATGTAAAGACATTGAGGTTTTGAGCAAACTGGAACTTTTTTGAAAGTTATAGTTTAGTCCTAATTAAGTTCCTCTTACTTCTTTTTGGCCTATTTATGCCAAAATAGTTAACTTGACAAACACCAAGAGACATTGCAGTAGATGTTAAGGCAAATAATGTTGCCTTGATTCTCCTGCAACACTCTTCTTTTTCTCTTTCTCTATCTTTCTCTGTACATGTGTTTAAGCATTTTATGCTCTTTGCACTAGACACGCATGACCCATATGTGCACTTCCTTCTTATCCCAAAGATTCCCTTCATTCATGTGAAGACAATCCTCAAGTTTCTAATTTTCACTTGCTGGGGGAAATCACAGAGATTTCCTGCTTTACCAACCAGGGTGGTGTTTGGGAGAATTTCCAGATGTAACTGCTCTGGGACCCTGCATGTTCCCAACACTTCCCAAACCACAACCCAATCAAAACACAAACATTGACTTTTGTGGGATGTGTGGATTTCAGGGAAGTATTTGAAGGACAAACATGCTTTATACACAAACATTACGAAACAAAGATTTTTGTGTTTATATACCTTAATACACACCACTGACTAACCCAGTTGAGATGAGGTGAGCCAAGAAATTGGTTAAAATCAGCAGTCTTGTGGACATGTGTACAGTATGTTCTGTCAAGTCCAACAAAACAACCTTGTTTTAGTTACTCATTAACAGGAGGGAAATTCTTTAATAGGGTTCATATTTAACACTTTTGTAGCTTTTTCCTCCTTATATTTATACAGTTGGTCAAAATTTAACACTTAGTTGCATGACCAATTCTACCCTCACTCTGGGGTAGAGTTTTTTGTTTCTTTTTAAATAGGGATGAGGAACCTCATTCCTGCAACTCCAGTTCAACTCCAACTTGCATCAACACACCTCTCTGGAAGTTTCCAATCAGCCTGGTTAGACGATTAGCTGATTTAAGTGTGTCTGATTAGGGTTGGAGGTACACTGGCCCCCCGGGAGTGGGTTTGGGCCCCCCTGTTCTAAAAAAACACCCTGAAAAAAGAATCTGTGCTAACATAATAGTATCTAGTCCAGTTTCTGATCACCAACTAGGCATCATTGACGTGAATGTGGACAATCATACTGTACATTCATTGTTGGGTTTTGTTGTCAGGAATCCACATTCAGAATGAATCATTTTTGCAGACTAGTTTTAATAAACTATGCTTTTGGGCTGGAAAGATGTTTTTAGTTGAGGATTACAAAAGGGGAGGTTTGATTACATGCAGGTTTACTTATAATGTTAGCTAAGTTTCTGGCACCTAAAATAACTTTTTATCGGTCCATGTGTTTCTGGCGATTCAAACCTATGATCTTACCCTTATCAGCCCTGTGTTAACAGCTATATGGACACTATTGACTAAACCCATTTAACTGGCTTTCCTGTTTAGGAGCCATTTTTCCTCAAGAAGCAAAACTTGAAGCTAAGACTGTCTTCATGAGCCCGTCAATCATTTGATACTGCATGGCTGTGTTTCCGTCTCTTGAGTGTCAGACCCAGCAGCCCAGCTATGACTCACACCACTAACAGAGAGAGAAATAGATTGAAGGAAACAGTCTCTCATCAGAGTCCCATTTGATCTATTCAGGGCTCTTCAGTCCAAAGGTCATTTGCATAAAACTTGTTACATGAAGAGAGCTGATGAAGGTTGATGAGTTTTTGCATTTCATTGCTCAATTAGTCAAATTAATTAACAACTTTTCAATGTAGAACATTTCAAACATGCCATATTTCAAACACATTTGCTCATATTTGTTGATACCTATGTCACCCTTTCTCCATCTTTATCAGACAAGCATGATTCTCAAGGTGTCTGATCCTAAGACATTGTCGCCTCCCGCTCGGTGCTGAAATTGACCAATAATAGGTAAGCCAATCATAAGATCGAGGAACCACATGTAGATTTTTTAATGATACAGTAGCAAAAACAGCCCAAGTCAGTGTTTCTTAGCCAGGGGGCCGGTGCACACTAGGGGCCTCAATAAACTTCTAAGGGTTGCTCAATATAAAAATTACATACAATCATTTTAGATATGAAAAATAAGCATTAAAATAAACTTAACGTGACTAAAATGAAGATATATCTTAGTGTTTGGTTATTTTTAGAACAAATATACATCTGTCTAGTTATACCAAGCTCTAGAATATTTTATTGGGCAGAAATTGTGAGCGAGGGGACGTTCAAATATTGTTTTGGACAATAGGGGCCTTGGAGTCAAAAAGATCCATTGTCCTAATCCCACTGTCAGAGTGAGGGTGGAAAATAAACTTTTGTATAAAAGTTTGAAACTAAATTGTGATTGTGGTTCAAGAAACATATGATGAACTTTATACTGAAAAAGTGTCACCAGAATGTCACCAGATGTCCTGGTGTTTACTTGGAGGTAAACCGAGTTGACTTCAGAGTCTGTCACTTCAAGCAGTGTGGGAGTTTGGTAACCATGCTTTCTACAAACCGTACGGTGATAATGAATCATCAGAGGTGACCAGCCTGGTGCCTCGCAAAGAACTTTCATTTAACTTGAAGCAAATTGTAAGGTCACTCTGGGTATAAATATTTTTTTGGAGGAGGGAGGAAAGTGTGTTTATTTTTATAACATACTTACGGAAATTATACTTATGGAACGTATTACTTACTGGCCTACATAGTCAAGCACACATGCACACACAGCGTTTTGCAACTTACACATACACTCTCGTTACATCAAAGCAAATGTTGGCATCTTTACTGCTGGCTCCGCCTTTCTCTTCTAACTAAATATAAAGATAGAGCAGGGGAAAATATGTAGGACTGCAACCCTTATAGCAGCCCTGCACGATTGAATCCAACAGAGGAAAAGAGAATGTGTGAGGAGGAAATATATAGAATCACTGCTGAATCATCTGGCCCATGTTTTTGTCTCTGCTTAGTCATGTGCCTGAGGAGAAATTAGGTAATTGATCCAGCAGGTTCCTTTTAAAGCTGCACTTCCCTTCTGCTGCTTCCTGAATGTGTAGAATATAACCAACACAATTGAAGTTCTTATCTATAAATGCTGCACAGCTACAGCCCTAAAAATGTCTGACAGCTGAACACAAATATAGGTGATATGCATTGAGCAATCTCTCTCTCTCTCTCTCTCTCTTTCTCACTGTCTCTGCACAGATTTGAATCAGCTGACCTGCACTGAGTCTGGGAGGAACACAAAGCTGGATTTGTACTACTCTATTCCCTCACTGAAAGAGTGGACGGAAAGACTAATGCATCCACTCCTTTAGGAAAGAAACTGATGCAGGCTTTAGACAAAGTGTGTGTGTCTGTTTAGGTTAATTTAATCATATATTGTGGACAGATTTGGACCTAGAGGTAAGCAAAACCTTATAAAAAAAAAACTTATTTTGGGGATGTCCTCATTTGTAAAAACACTATAAAATATAGAAAGAAATAGAAATGCAAAAACTTTTCTGTTAGGATTAGGTATTGTGTATATAAACAATATATTTATTATAAAGATATAATATATATCTTTTGAATGTCCCCATTTAGATAGATAAGTAAAGGCATGTGTGTTTACGCATGTGTGTTTGCATGTGTGTTTACGCATGTGTGTTTGCATGTGTGTTTGTGCACGTGTGTTTGCACGTGTTTGCGCACAAGTGTTTGCATGTGTGTTTGTGCGCGCGTGTGTGTGTGTGAATGTATAAACCTGGCTTGGAGAAATTCAAAGCTTTAAACTCTTTGCTGAGAAGAAACAGACCCATTTCAGCAATGATGAACAGTTGCCTTAAAACACATTTGAACATTTTTACCCCCATTAAAAAATGTATGAACCTCTTTGCATTACAGAACAAAATATCAAACAAAGTGACATTTGCAAACAAATTATACTATACTTTTTTCAGAACAACTCTTCGGCTTTTGTTAGCTATTATACTTAATTGATTGGTATCAAAGCCATTTAAGTTTTTCACACAGGTAAACTAGTAGAGTAACCACAAATACAGCTTCACTGATATCTTCCAGTAATGTCTTCATTTTAAGCTGTATCTATTATTTTATCATTTTAAACCAAGCTCTTTTGTGTTTCTATGTTATCTAATAGAATGATGTTACATTTTAACAATGTTTTAAAGTGTCTAAATACTTTTAGGGGCCACTCTATATGAACAAGAGGGAAATACATGTAGAGAGAAGGATAAAAGACATCTACAGCAAAAGACAGGAACAAAAGCTAAAGGAAATGAAAGAGACAGACAGGAGCTCATCTGCCGAACAGATCAGACTGTTCTCTCAGGGGACTCATAGCTCAACATTAACACATTTCCCATGAGGCCATGGGTCAGTCAGGGTCTTTCCGGGGAGTCTGGTAAGTACTTCTCTCATATCTCTCAATGGCATGTACCCATAAGAAATACAAATCACAAATTAGATTTTGTTATTATCTCAATTATTTTTCCTAGCACCAATGAGATTAAATAATGAACAAATAGAAACTTTACAGATGTATCTCCTGAGAAAAGATTTATAATCTTTTGTCTATGAGGAGTCAGAAAGCAAAAAATATTTTAATTTGTGTTCCAAAGGTCTTACAGATGTGGAACGATATGAGGGCGAGTAATTAAAGACAGATTTTCATTTTTGGATGAACTATTTAATTTACCCTTTAATTTAACCCTTTAATTTACTCAAGTAACTAAGTAAACCATTGGTGTTACAAACAATAGAAGAAATTCGAAACAATAACACAGATTAAGTTCCTAACTCCATGAAGAAATGTTTAAGAAATAATCAAGTATTTTAAAAAGGAGAAGTAAAGTTTATGCATAAATAAAAATAACTATGAACTCCATTAGGTCTCCTCAATTGTAAAAAAGTTTTGCGTAATACCATTTTCCTCTGGGCTTTCACACACACTCTCTATCTGACAATCTGTTTAGTTAGGATGTGGGCACTTTAAAAAATCAAGCTCCTCTTTCTCTTCACTATGTAATGTGTCTAGAGTCTAATACGCCTGATGTCTCCCTTCCCCCCAGCTGACCTCTTACAACTCTTACTTTATATCTAATCTATACTCTGACCACACACACACATTCAAATTCTATAATTCCTAACAACAGCGGCTTACAAACAGTAATGTAAAAATATAGGTCTCTCTTTAAACCGTGTGTGAGTCAGGTTTGACCCCACAAGGACAGTTAAACCTGAAATCCTCACCACTGTGGGGAAAATAGCTCAATAAACATACTTAATAATGTCTGAATGAAATGTAAAAATGCAAAAAAAAATTATAGTTAGATTTAGAGAATATAAAATGTTAGCTTACAAAAACAATAGAACATGCATGTTAATGTTTGAATGTGTGTATAGGAGATTCCAGGATGTGTGATAAGCTTGTTTTTCCCTGACACAAGCAGAGCAGAAGACAAATTGTATCAGTATTTAACCCTTAATCCATCACAACATTTATCAAACATGTCCTCTGATTACACACACACCCATTGTGTTTCTGTAGCCATTTCAGTTTCTGTTTTGTAGAGCATTGCATTAACAGCACAAAGTTTGTGGGTTCTTTTTCAGGGTAACGTACTGACAAAATGTTGTTTGAATGTATAGCTCTGGATAAAAGTGTCTGCCAATTGCATAAATGTAATGTGCATGCAATAACTAAGCACTCAGATTTCTTCCTTAAGTCAACAGAGACTCAAAAATAGCAATGAATCTGTCTGCACAGACCCCACTTCTGCTCCCTGTCTGCTGTAGGTGCTGTTGTCTGGCTTAGCACAGCCTCCAGGTCTTTCTCCTGATGCTACATTAGTCATCTCTCCAACAAACAGAAACAAACAACCAAACAAGTTCACATCTGTGAATGTACTGGTTGGATTCTGATGGGCTGAGAAAATTCACTCTGGAGGCTCCGGGTCATGTCACTAATGAACAACCGGACATTGAATGCTATAAGCACATTACTTGTGTATAGTACATACAGTCCCTATAACTTCAATTCAGTTTGCAACCTCCCCTGCCTGATTAATTTACCCAATATTCTTGAACCTGATGAGGTGAAATAAGCAGCTTTTCAAGATCCATAACATCCCTGCCTCACCTTGATGATCTGCCCATCTGCCTCAGAATTACCATCAGTGTCCTCTACTGCACAATCACAAACTCAGACTTGTGTGCTCATCTGTTTTTCCTGCACGGTTGCCGGTGGCTACAGCTGAGCTTTTGATCCTGGTCAGCATCTTTCAAACTGTGTGTCAGCTGTCCAGCTACATCATTTCTCATGTATGGTCAATAAAGACTCTCTCTCTTATTCTAATATGTTTAAAATGCATTTCAGAGTTTATGACTGTTTCAAAATCACCAGGAGCACAAGGCCTTCTCTAAGTCAGACTTTTTAGCCAGACAGCTAACAAAGTGAGCCAGCAATGAATAATTAATCTACTGTTGTAACAGTAAAGCCTCTCAATAAATTTGTTCATGATCGCTGCTCTAAACAAAGAGATCTGATAGCCAATACACCATACTGAATCTTACATGATCACTATAAAGACTTACTTCAGTGTGTTTTACTTACTTGTAAGACATACTTGTTTGATCACATGGGTATGGGGTATATTCCCACATTCATCCCACATATTTCATTTGTATTTTCCAAGTTTTTATGCATCACCTATATGCCTTGTTGAATGAACTGTAATAGACCTTTTTTGTTTTGGGCTTTTTAATTGTGTTGTTTACAAAATGAAGACAAAACAGTAAAGTGTGTGTGGAAAGAGTTCAAAATAGGACATGATGCACGCCAGATTTAAACCTGTGTTCCTGTGAGTACAATAGCTCTTTATGTGTCATGAGCCCATGCATTACCTAAGGTGCCACAGCTATGATGTCACAGACCAATATATATCTTTATTTCAGGGTGGGAAGCCAACACATCAGAGATTTATTTACATGAAACCAGGTTACTCTTTGGATGGGGCAATGCAAGTGACTAGCTGTCATATCTTTAAAAAAACAACTTCTTTACACACAAACAGATGGTACCATTTTGATTTACCATTATAATTGTGCTTCTGTTGCGATAAACCTGACCACAGAAATAATCTAACAATGATTTAAAATCTCAGGATGGGGCCCTGCCGTCTTGCACTGACAGGGTCCCTTCTTATTCTCTCACAGTGCATATCAATAAATAAGCAAACATGTGCCTGTAGAGATAATCCAGCATTATATATGAATAGCCAGAGATCATTTTAAAAGTATGGAGGGTGACATTTTCCTTTGGAATAGTAAACAGCAAGAAAAAGCTAAAATAAAGCACACTTTTATGGTCGACAAGCTCTACTACTAGACAGTGTTGTAAATAAAAGTAGGGTGCTCTGGCGGTACATAAAAGTCACACATACTTACAAGAGCTCATAAAGATGTTTCCTTAACCAAATACAGCTTCCTCTTCACAAATTAACGAAGGCTTTATTTGTACCACATTTTCCTGTTTGACATTCAGTTGCATAACCACACAACATTAAATCTACAGTAGAATTGTACAGTCAAAACAGCACAGAGGAAAGCTAAGTCAAGACAGCATTAATTCATAACTAAAGATTCATAACTATTCTTGATTCTCTCATACAGATTCAGCACTTATCATTACCCAAAACAATATTCTATAACTTTTATCAAACTTGGCACTCACTTAAATTACTTTATATATTTAAATCTATATACACAGTGGTTTCTGGAAAGACCACATTGAACACCAGTCATTTTCTTTAACTTAAAAAACAGGATTTTTAAAAATTCAAGAAAGGTTTCCACTATCCTGTCACTACAAAAATGTGAGCATATTTATGCCATTGACCGTGTTAACTCTTTTGTACTAAAGGACACAGTTCCTTTTGTACAAAAGGTCAGAGGTTTTTGCTTCCACTGAGTTACTCAAGAGGCTCTTTGGAGCAATCATGATGGGAAAACATGCATCATCAGGTTTTGCACAAGCTTGTTAAGTTCATGCCAGCTGACAGTTCATGCATGCTGTCATTAAAGCAGAAAAGAAACATTACAAATATCACGAAATTCTAAAAATTCATGCTAATTTTCCCTCAAATTATGATTTGATTATAAAGACTTTCCAGCAGTAGTCCCAAATGTGTTTTTATATAATTATGAGGACATTTCTAGGAGTGGTTCTCAATATATATTTTACATTATATTTGTATACGTTTAAAAGGAAAGAAAGAAATGTTCCCTTTCTTTTGAACCAGTGCTTGACCACATACGACCCTGATTCCATAACAGCCAAAAACGCATGCAGTTGTAAAATTACTTCATCCCTAACATCCACAGCACTTCCAAAGTTGTCATTACGCAGCATCCCTTCAGTACACCGTGATCCCAAATACAAAAGATCCATCTTTAGCTATCCGTTTGTCTTAAACTGTCAGGCGATCCTACCTTCCGTGTGACAGCTGGAGGAGAGGAGGGTACTCGGAGGTCGGAAGAGGTAAGGCAGGTACCGGGAAAAACATTTCATCTTTCCTCCGTCTGTTTTTCTTTAGGAGGGTCCTTTCCCACCATCTGGGATGATTACAGCAGATCCGGACAGGAGGTGGGATGCTGCTGTGGTCCCTGCATGTGTCTGGAGTTAGGGCAGCATTCTAAACATTTTGCATACATCTGCCAAAGCGACGCGCTGTGCATCCCTACAGTTATTCATGTTTTCCTCCCAGAAGGACGGAGGGCTGAGCTGTTTGCCTGAGCATCGGTAGGGAGGGGCAGCGAAAAAAGGGAAAGTGCTACAACGATGGGGTCAATTACATTATTACATAGACTTTTACCTTATTTTATCTTTTACCCTAATCTCTGATAATTAATGGAGTTTACGTATGCAATTCAATGAAAATGTATTACAATAAATTACCATATTTTCCTCAGCGTGTCAAATTCATTGTCCTAATTTGCCATATGGCTAAGGAAAGACCGGAGGACCAGACCGGTACGATGATCACCAGTGTTTATGTAGATAAGAGCAAAGTATGACATAAAATCACATTTATGATGACGAAAGCGAGTAAACTTTTATGTTGTTAAATTTAAAGTTACCGAATAGCGTCATCTTGTGGTTGTCATTTGTACCACCGTAGACTTGTTTAAAGCAGATGTTCAGTAAATAATGCTCCTATCTGAATCTATCTATCTGTTTATTTCGGATGCATCAGAGTAAGATTCAGAGACTCTATTATAAATTAAACCAACCCAATGGTGCTTTTCTAAGACTGCAACTAAGCAGTTCTGTGCTGAAACCAAATTAACTGACTCGACTTCAAATAATCAAATAATCACCCTAAAACAGAAATGTCATCGTTCTGATGCTGAGCCATTTTATTCTTCCTTTATTTTTTGAAGAAATGTCACTTAAACCCCAAATGCAAATTTCAAGCATCAAGTTTGATATTTTGTGACGGAAGCCACATGCTGGTAAGTCAGCGAGAGTGACCGATGCCTCAGAGAACAGGTGCCATCTGTGCCGATCCCCCGGGTATCAGCGGATCCAAATATCAAAGAGTTCATTCTCACCCACCATCTCTCCATCTCTCTCTCCCTCCTCCTACACTTTCTGACACACGCTGCCTGACTCACTGCTGGGATATCACGCTGGCTTCTTTTTTTAAGGAAGCACTAAAACCTTAATGAATATTTATGAGCCACAAGAGCTTCTAAATATAGATTGACAGACCTGGATAAATTGAGTTAGACAAGCTGAAATGGAGGTTTCCTACTGTGCCACATACAATATATAGCTTAATACTGATTTTTCAGCTTTTATGCAGTAGTACAGTTGCAATGTAGAGTACATAAACAATCAAATATATCAATAGTTTGAACCAGTGACACATGACTGAATAGTTCAATTAAATGTTCCAGCACTCCATAAATTTTCTGTTAACCCACACAGATTCACCAACAACCACCTACATAGAAGAGCTACTTTATGGACACTGCATTATAGCTCAGAATGATATTTTATGCTCAAGATAGTGATATCTTGTAGTGAATAGGTCATTTCTTCTTCCCTCTTTAAACTTCTACAGTGTATTACAGTGAAATTAACTAAATGACCAAACGGTTAATGATTGATAAAGCACAGAGTTTAATTCAGAGTGGCCCATTTGAATGTAGATTTCAACAATAAATGAAAGCATATCATTTGAGAATTTCAACTGATAGTTTGCAATCTGAAAGAAAAATATAATTAAGTGTTATTGAATACGTATAACTGAAAGTATTATTAGATCCTACCTTCTGTTGAGGTCACCTCAGCTGGACCCTTCACCTGGATAAAACACCAGTGCCGTTCATCATGGGCACCTCGTCCTTTTCGAACAAGAGTAATCGTCAAAATGATGACATGTCTTTCAAATGACTATCTGTCGTTTTATCAGCAAAAGTTGACATACCGGGCATCATGCGCCTTTACTTGCCGGTAACTGTACCTCGGTGGTATCCAGTATGATGACGACTGAGACTGGGCTGTGGGCGCCTCTTCATCACTTATCAACATGTGCGGTGTCAACGGAGGAAAGTTATAGAGCCCGGCTGATGGCGCAAGAGACCATAAACTGCAATGTCTAGTTTTTGTTTTCTTTTCCCTATTTGAATATATCCAAATAACCGAGTGCGCGATATTTGTTTGTAAGTGCGATCCCAAGTAGGAAAACAATAATGTTTGAACCATAAAGAATAATATTTTAATTAAACTTGTGATATTACAGAAAAAACACACACAAAGTTAGAAAAAAACTTGTAATCCCATTTATCATGAAATATTTGAAACATTTGTATATGATTACATAATGGAAAATATCAGAAACATTTGTTTTTATAAAGCTTAGATGACCAAAGAGACCTTAAAAGATACATTGACAATAAGCATCAGCATTCTTTTGCAGTATTATTAAGCAATAGGCCCTATAGTTTAAAAACAGGCTACGTCCTACTCTTCTACCCCACGATGCATGTGCACCCGACGGCGATGCTTTCCACGACTGTTCTGTATCGCGGTTCGCATTTCTTCTTCTTCCTCGGTTTCCTGGTTGGCCGGTGGCACAACATTCTGCGAACAGGGATTTTGGTGTAGATGAGAGCGCTGGTCATGGTACGATCCTCTTGCATGGTGAAAGGATTGATGCATCCCACGCATGAACACACGGCCTCTGGGATGTCCACGGGTTTACGGTTCTCATCGTGATTAATTCTGTTCAGAAAGGCATAAGGTAAGACACTCTTCTAAACTCGCGCACAAAAGAACGCGCATTGTACTGTACATTGAAATCCTTTAACTCTGTTAAAATTGAATGTACCAACTTTACCAGAGATCCATACATTCTGCATGCATGCGTAAATATTTACAACGTTGTCAAATGTTTAAAATACGACATAAGCGTAAATGTGACATTTTTATAGATGATGTTAAACATATTTTTTAAACTAATAGCCAGCTCTATATTTTACCAACCTGTAGGACCAGGGAGAGAGGCTGCGACTGTTGGACATCCAAAGTTTGCGATCCACCACGCACGTGTTTATGGATAGGTTGGGGTTGTTTCTGACCTGGGACACCATGTCCTCGATGCTCTTATCAAAATCCACTTCAACAGCACCGGGCATCACGCCTGATTCTGGACCTGTCATCATTGGATCCGGGGAAATTAGGACTGATGAACCGGCCCGACGTGGATGTGATTGTAAATTACGCCTGCGAGACTTCCTTTCTCTGCTGGGGGACTCTGTGTCAACAGACACTAACAAGTGCCCCACCATCAGCACCATGAGCACCTGCAAAACATGGGCAATATGAAGTTCCTTTAAAGTACTTTAAATAAAGAACCCAGTAGAGGAAGCATGTATTTTTGTATTTCCTTTTTCAGACTCACCTTAAGTTTCCACATTGTTTCTAGTGAGAATGCTGTAAGTTGTCACATTGGTCTCCTTGCTGTAATCTAGGAGTGAAAGTGTTTGAGCATGGGATTACTCATACTGTAGTGTCACGCCTCACACTGACACATTAGCCTACAGGGACACACCTGAACTGAACAGTTCAAGGTGGGGCTATAAAGAACAATATATATATAGGTCTATTCATTTATAATTGTCCTTCATGTCAAATAGATAGATAGACGAATCTCTAAAATCTCTGATGCCTCCGAGATAGATAGATAGATAGATTTAGACTTTTGACCTTAGACATTCCATTTACTGAGATTGTTTCATTGTTTGACAGTTAAGTTTGACAGTACAGTAAAGTCGAAATACTGAAAGAGAGTGTACTGTTACAAATTTACAGGTGCACAAGATGTTTTCAACAGAATTTTGAGAAATTTTGCAGAACGCTAAGTCCTGTGAGGTGGTGAGCTTTGTACCTTTGATATTTTCATATGCGCCCATTCAGTGGTATTCATCAAAAGACCCTTTATTCCTAGGTCTCAAAGCTCAGAAGAACAAACGACCAGACAGAGCCATTCTGTGAACCAAAGAACAGTGTTTGAAACAGCAACCCAAAGAACAGCGTCTGTTGCTACATATTTGGTCAATCCACATTTTTCCCCGATCTGGCTCATTCAATGCCATATTCATTGCCACAATACATGCCATTGAGTTGTGTAAATGAACACCTGCTGCTATGACATGTCAGGGCAGTTTAGTAGACCTTGATTCTCAATGAGAACAGTTGTGGCAAATTATGTTTTGCTATTTTTAAAGGTTGGTTGGATAATAGCCCAAAAAACAGATACTGAATATTGTGTTAGGTAAAAACTGCTTTTCAATTTAAAGACAATTATGTCAGCCTAATAAAATGATTTGTGACTCAGATTTGCCTTCTCTCTTGTTCTTTGTAACCTATTGGAAAAGGCACTCTTGCTAACATGCTTTTATCTTTTAGTCAAAACACCTGTAATACATTCTAAATGTCATACATTCTAGTTGTTTTATGAGGGTATCTAAAATATTTATATGATAATATTTTAATAATATTTATGTGTTTTAAAAAACCTTATCTTGACTTTAAGCTACTGTGATTAAATTATTTTATAATATGATTTTATTTATTTTTTTAAGCAAATAAAATTCAACATAACATATGTAGGTTATGACAATATTTAAATGGGGGACAATTGTAAAACTTTTCTGCAATATTTATTGGATTATATTATATTTTATCTAGTAGGCCTATTGTTTCATTAAATTGATTTTACGTTTAATTACATTGTATACAGTTTATATAGTGGTAAGAGGTCAACACGGCCACAACGAAATCTCATTGTATGTACGATATCGCGAGATTTGGTCTACAACTAATTTTGGCGGAAGTAGTTGTAGAGTCTCTTTTCCGGCGGCCATAGCGAAAAGTCGGCAGGGTAAGCAAAGATAGCTGTAGCATTGTACATGTATCCACTTTCATCCTCGTGATTTTCATGTTCGTAAAGTTTAAAACACATATTATTGTTATGAAATATCCATACAGTCAATTTTAGGTGTGTTATTTCTTCTCCATAATATAATAGTTGGACTGATTTGGCCGCATAAGTTTAGCCAGCGGCTGCCATAGGTACTCTACTCTGTCCCGTGTAAATAACGTTACCTTTATTTTACCCATAAACATTAAATCCATTTATTTTCTTTATAAAACCGGAAGAGTTGTAATAGTATTCAGTTCAATCCCAAAGCTGTAAATTATTGTGTAGTGTATTGCATATGAAGGCGGCTGTGTGGAAATCACGTAGCTCTATACAAAACAACGTGTGCTGTTATGAGTTTAAAAAAAACTAACACACTACGATGTATAATTTCTGTACGACACTACGTCATATTTGAGCATCACGTTATCGCTTAAATAGCGGTGGATATGACCGCAACTGACAAGAACACAAAGTTTGTGACTGCAAGATACATAACGAGATGGGAATAATATGTTGTCATAACCCAGATAATCAGTTTTAAGTTTTGATGTTTTCGTCTGTCGTTTGCAGCCATCATGAAGCTCAACACTTTCGTGACCTCCTCGCGTCGTAAGAACCGCAAGAGGCACTTCAATGCCCCATCACACATTCGCAGGAAGATCATGTCCTCCCCTCTGTCCAAAGAGCTCCGCCAGAAATACAACGTCAGATCAATGCCAATCCGTAAGGATGATGAGGTCCAGGTAAGGGCAGCCCTTAGTTTTTACAATTGAATGTTTTTCTGCTGAACTAACATTTATTTAACTGCTTGTGTTGGGTTGAATCAGTGTTTGAATTGCTGAAATAAATACCTAAATGCTACCTGTCATGATTTGTCTGTGCGAATACACTTGACCATTTGCTATGATCAGTTTATTACTGTATAGATGCTTCTCTAGGGTTTTTGTGTGTACTGAAAATGCTTTTTACTGATTATTTAGTGCTGAAATGTTTACATTTTGTTGTTTGGTACTTTACTGATTCATTAGTACTCGTATATAATTTGTCTTTTTTATTACATAATTAATAATTTCTATATTTTTTTTTTATAACCGCCAGGTTGTCCGGGGACACTACAAAGGCCAGCAGATTGGCAAAGTTGTCCAGGTCTACAGGAAGAAGTATGTGATTTACATTGAGCGTGTGCAGCGTGAGAAGGCCAATGGAACAACAGTTCATGTTGGCATCCACCCCAGCAAGGTACCAGACTCTATGCATTTTTCTGCAGTTGCAAAACATCATGCTACCTTGAGACGTTAAATTTGTCATTCTTCAAAAGCACAATTAGTGACGAATACCACTATACAGTTATTTAAGAGAGCAGCATAAGCAATATGCACAATACAGTTTAATGAACAGTTAACAGTAACATTTACACAGTATAGTCTATTTTTTAAGTATTACATTTATAGTAAATATAAATTTAGAATAATGGAAAACATCTGCTGGTGGAGTTTTGGACCTTGTTTTGGTAATTGGATATTTTACCAATATTTACATGGCCCTCATAAATACACTATTCTTATTGATCAATTGAACCACTATCTGGAGTTTGTGATTTCAGACCACTCATCTGGGTTACTGGTTTGTCTGAGCACTGGTAGTTTACCTGGAAAATTAAGTTAAATTAGTACGTAATTTCCACTAGTAGTATTGTCAAAAACAAGCTGCTTTGTTGTTGATTTTGGAGTAGTAACTGTCAGGCTGTTTCCTAATGAAAATCTTAAAGTCTTAAGATCTTAAGTTTATATTGGAGTTATCCTACAGAACAATGTTACTGCTTGCCCATGAAACATTTTTAGGCAGTCTGTTTGCTATTGTCATGAAAAATTGTTAATGAGAAATGTAAGTGCCTAATTGATCTATGTGAGTTGCTGATCATGTTACGTCACAATCTGTAAATGTTAAACTCATAGGATTGTACTAACAGGTACTTCCATCAGCCCTGTTTGTTAGGGTGCTTGAACTTAAAAGTCTCAGTATAGAACTCCCTGGGTTTTGATAAGTCTTAATTAACTGCGTTATTTAAAAAGAAAATTTACTATTTGTAGTTCTAGACCACATTTGAGTTGTTATATCTTGGTAGATTGTATGCTTATAAAGGTATGACTGTAACGTCTTAAAGGGGTCCTTGCATATTAGACTGTGTTGGACTGATTACATCCAAAAATCTTTTGTTCTCCAGGTGGTGATCACCAGACTAAAGCTCGACAAGGATCGCAAGAAGATCTTGGAACGCAAGGCCAAGTCCCGACAGGACGGCAAGGAGAAGGGCAAATACAAGGAGGAGACCATTGAGAAAATGCAGGAGTGAAATTATTCTTTTGCTAACAATAAAAGACTGTAAAAACCTGATATTTTTGTGGATGATTTTTTTGATTTAAAATTGATTTAAGCCCAATTGTGTATGTGGTTTATGTGGCTGGAAATGGGTAACAAACACTAATTCGTTTTGCCAGTTTATCAGTAGTAGGTTACATTTTTTTGTGATCTTTCCAAACAAGCAGTTTGTATGCGCACGTCAGATTACATTACAAAACTAGAAGCAGCAATTGTTGGCACCCAAGTTTGTGAAGTAACTACATACTGACCTTTAGTGTACTGTATTTTCCTGTCTTGTTGAAAAATATTCAATAGATGAAGATTTCTCATCTAATCTTTAAGGCAAAATAAGACAAATAGCGTTGTCTTAAAATACCCTGGTTTCATATAATAACAGAAAACAGCAATACCTTGTTCACAGAAAAATGGAAATTTAGACGCACAGGGAACCGTTCAAACTTTCCTATATGTACATGTGTTTAACTGATGGATTCCCTGTCAAAAAGGAACAACCCTGAAACTATTCCTACAGACTGCACTGATTGCCTTTGCTAGGTATGCAGGGTGATATTTTTAATAATCCGTGTTTGGTGAAAAGGTCTGATGTGACTCCATTGTAGGTTAAATGTTATCAGGACACATACGTATACTTTGTGTGCGACCTCTACAGGTCTGTAATATCAGAAGACTGTTGTATAGTTAGTTTGATGCACGTATACACAGATTCACATGCAGAGGAAGCGGTGATACATCAGTCATGTGTCAGTGTCTATGGGGTCACGTGATCATTGCCCTCCACACACCAGTTGAGAGCGTGAGCGCTGTTAGAGAAGTTTAGTACTTTTAAGGAAAATAGGTTTAAAAACTCGATTTGCATAGATATATTATGGCGAGCACCTCTTTTGTCGTTGCTGTATCGGTTATGACTGTGTTTTGGGGTCTAGTTGGTATAGTTATTCCATGGTTCATTCCTAAAGGACCGAATCGAGGGTGAGTAAACATTAGCATAGTTTAAATTAAAGTTTAGTTAAATGAATTAGGTGTATTATTTAAGTAATCAAAGTTTTAAGAGCTAGAAAAGACTTTCTAAACAATGACCTTTAGTAAGGTAGTAATTTTTAAAAGGTAATGTTGTTTAATCGCGATATAGTTGTTAAAACTTTAGGGACATGAGAAAATTGAGATCTGACTGGCATAGCAAAAGAAGATTGCTATGTATTTAATGTAATTGTAAATAATTAAGTTAGTAATGTAGTTCATGTGTGAATTAACTTTAAAAGGAAAGGTGTTCAGAAACATGTCAACCCTGGGTCATGTGACAGGCTATGCCATATGGCCAGACATTAAGTCTCTTGAAAAGAAACTTCCCCTTATTTTAGCTTAATTTTAATATCTTAAAGTAAGGGTTATATACATGTAAAATGTTAACACTATTATTTATGTCCTTCAGGGTCATTGTCACAATGCTGGTGCTAACTGCTGTTTGTTGTTACCTATTGTAAGTACATAACATTAAAATTGTCTATAAATTATATATACATTGTAAGTAATAACTACTATTTAAATGTGCTAAAATAGATTTATTGTTCTGTTCTGTAACAGCTGAAAGTCAGACATTGCCTATGGCAACTTCAGTATTGATTATTGAAAACTGGCACATCCCAGTTATTTTAGCTCATGTTTCCTCTTGTATTTACTTGTACGTTATACTTGTAGAAATGTTCTTTTATGGTTGTATAACTTGCCTCTAATAAATTAACTGTACTATCCTATTTTGCCGTGAATTATTTAATATTTTGAAGAAACAGAATAGTTTTATCCTTGAATCGCCACTAGGAGGCAGCGTAGACACATTTTTATTTTCTGCAATTGTTCCAGATAAAATTCTTTTAGCAATATTTGCTTATGACGGTTGTTTTTGACGCTATGCATCTTGGTTGTGTTTTAGCTGGCTGATTGCTATTCTTGCACAGCTCAATCCATTGCTCGGACCATCGCTGAGTAATGACACCATCTGGTACCTTTACTATCACTGGCCATAGGGTCCTTCACCAGCTGTTTCTCTCTTCATAATCCAGGTGAACTAATATTACATTTACCAGAAATTGCACCAGCATGTAGTATTTAAATTTTTTTGTAGAATTAATTTAGTTTTGTTGTTTACTGTGTGCAGGTGCTGGAAGTGTGTACATTGCCAAAACAGAACATTTCACCTGCGGTTTCTGTGAAAAAAATCCTTTTGATTTAAGCTTTCTCTGCAGTTCTCTTAATCAAAGAATGACAACTCTATGCTTGTGTAATATGTTCTGTGCTTAAATATTTATTTGATCTCTTTTTAATAGAAATAGTATGCAATAAAACTTTGCCTTTGTTTTGTGTTTATATTAAACATTAGCTTTATTTTGTGTATAGTTTGTTAAACGACCTGATTTTGTTGAATGAAAAAATACATAATGTCTTTTGTATTATGTATGATTTTGTATGCCCATAAAAATTCTAAAGACAAGAAATGTGTTTTGAGATTTGTATCTGACTATATTTACATGGATGACCATATTCTGATATTAACCTGATTAAGAGAATACTTGTAAAGAAACTACCATGTAAACATTTGATTACCTTAATATGACTAAAGTCATACTCTAAGTAAGCATTTTACATTTACATTTATGCACTTGGCAGACG